>PITA01026889.1:0-21775 GCA_004023965.1 Spilogale gracilis
GGTCCCCCACGGTCCCAGGACTGGGCCCGATGATCCTCCGAGCTCGGGACTGGGAGGGAGGAGGGAGGCCCCGGTTCCACGTTACACCCGTAGCCGCAATGCTGACCGTGAGACCCGAGCCCCCCTCCCCCCGAGTGGGAAGCAGGTTTGGCGCCGGGCCCCTGTCCAAGCCCAGGCCTAGTCCCTCACCACCTTTCACCACCCCTCCCCACCCCAAACCCAAACCCCTGCCCCGCCTGTCCCATCATCCCTGCCTTCTCACACCTCCCAACCCCCAGTTTCTCTGTGCTCGCTGGTCTTTCCCAACTTCCGGAAAGGCGACTGCAGAGGGGCTCCCCAAAGCAACAGCTCTCAGGCCCCCCAACCCAGCCTAACTTCCTGGGGTTCCTCCCCTGTTGCCACCAACTCCCACACACTCCCCCTCCGGGAGCCCCCTCCTCCTCTCCTCTATCTCATTTTTTCTCCTGGTTCTCTCCCTCCATCCATCTCTTCCCGCTCAGCGCGCACACACACTCCTCCCCACCCCCCGCCGCCCACGCTTTTTCCCCCGGCTCCCACCACCTGGACGGTCTGCCTGCCCCCAAGACTTGGACCACGGGAAACTCTGGGACTGTCCAAGATTGGGCTGCAGTCGCCACACAAACACCCACACACATAACAAGAGATACACAGACCCACACCGGGGAAACAGGCAGACACTGTGTCCACTCTAACAGGCTGACAGCCGTGCACGCACCGACACAGGCTGAGGTGGACCTACACATCCCAGCGCCCTCTCGCAGTGACACCAACACGGTGCCAGGTGCACACACAGTGATACACGCTGACAACACCCACCCACCCACATTCACACACGGTTCCGGTCGGGCCTCTTTGATCCTGCCCTGCCAACTTGGCGAGACCCAGGGCCGTGCCGCCCCCTACCCCCCGCTGCTCCGAGCACACCGACGGCCCAGCCAGGGGCGCGGGTCTGGACGCGCGTCCAGCCCCGGGTTCCCAGCAGCCGCGGCCCTAAGTGTCGGCAAAGGCCGCAGGGATTGGAGCCCCGGGGAGCGGCGAAGAGCCCGCGGGAGCGCGGCGCGGCCCATGCACCGCTCCTCCGCCGGGCGGCGCGGCGCGGCCCTTCGGGGGAGCACTGCCCGCCGAGCCCCTCGGCCAGGGGAACCTCCAAGTTTGGACGCCGCGCAACCCCCCCCCCACGCCGCTGGGGCCCCCGCCCAGCCTCTGCCCGACCGCCCGCCGCGCTCACCGATGTGGATGATGGAGTCGGCCCGCACCGACACGCACTGGCATATCCAGGGGAGAAGCCACAGCGTCAGCGCTTCCATGTCCCCCGGGCGCGCGGCTCATCCGCCCGGGCCCGGGGCGAGGCCGAGGGCAGCGCGGAGCGGGGAGGCGCGGGTCCGGGTGCAGTCCCGGGCCGCTCCCCGGGAGAGCCGAGCCCGCCCGTGCGTCTTCTCCCGCGCGCCCGCCCCTGCGCCCTGCGCCCGCCCCAGCCCAGCCCAGCCCAGCCCAGCGCGGTCCGGCTCCCGCTCCCGCTCCGGTGGCGGCTGCGGCGGTGCTGGCAGCGTGAGCCGAGGCCGGTGAGGCGGAGGCGGCCCGCGGCGGCGGCGGAGGCGCTTCCCGCGGCTCGGGCGGCTTCGGAGGCGGCGGAGGCGGTGGCAGCAGCGGCCGGGCCGGCGTGGCGGCTCCGGGATCGCTTGTGTCTGAGCCCCGGCGAGGAGCGAACTGCGGAGGACGCCCCCTCCCCTCCCCCTCCCTCTCGGCTCCTCTCCCCCTCCCCTCCCAGCCCGCCTCCCTCCCCTCCGCCCTCCTCCCGGCCACGTGACTGCGGAGCCTCGGCCTCGCCGCGCGGCGCTCGCCAGCTCGCAGCTCGGAGGCGGCGCCGGGTGCTCCGCGCTCCCGGTCCGGGGGACCTCGGGGGCCGGCATGGCAGCGGGGACCAGCTGAGTCTGCGGCGCGCAGAGACTTGGCGGCCCTGAGTCTTGCGCCCACCGTTCTCCGGGGACGGGAGGTTGGAGAAGGGTCGGCCACCGACTGCCCTCGGGGGATTCCGGAGCGCCCACCGACCTCAGCCGCCTCGGGCAGACAGCCCCTAGCAGAGCCGCACCGGGGGTAGCGGAGGGAGAGACGGGGCGGGGCGCTGAGCCAGGCACCTGGAAGCAAGGGGAGCCAAAGGGGACCGAACGCGGCCGAGTGTCGCGGAGCAGAACCTGGGCGGAGGCTCGAACCCTAGCTAGCCGCGCGGACCTTAGCAGGCGCCCATCCCCCACGCTCAACCGGGAGTCGGGCTGGAGGCTCGGACTCTGAAGCCTAATTCATGGCCGGAAACCGGCGCAGCCGTGACCGCGGCTTCTGGACGTGAGGAGCCTTCCAAGCGGCGGGCGTACTCAGACTCCCACTCTGCACGGAGCTTTCACGCGCGAGCCCGGGCGGAGAGCCCGCTCCTGGCGGCCAGCGCCGGACCGAAGTCTCTCCACCGCCTGGCGAATGCCTCCGGCCGGCCACCACCACATGCAGCGTTAACCCGTCTGGGCTCAAGCCTGGGAGGAGGTGGCAAGCCGGACGCACAGCTTCCGCACCCCCAAGTCCCAGACGGATTGGGCTCCACGTGGCACACTCAAGATTTCAGGGATGCAGCTGAGCCTCCCCGGACCCCGATTTCGCAGAAGCTTAGTCTGGGCGCGCCTAGCAGAGCCTTGAGCAAGGGGCCTCTCTACAAAACCTGGGAACATCCCTTGGCCCTGTAGTCCACCAGCGCGCAGGTTCCTGTCATTCCCTATGCCGGGCGTGAGGGACTTTGGAGAGGCTTAGCAACAGACCTTGCCTGCAACTCCCTGTGCAGTGGGAGAGGTGGACACTTAAACAGAACATTAGAAGATGTGGCGAGGACCCTGAATGAGCCATGTATGCGTTTGGCCGAGAATGGGAGGAAGAGCCAGGGATGGCTTCCTGGAGGAGGTGACAGTTCTAAAAAGTTAGTGGGGGTTACCAAGGGAGAAGGAAGAGAGGCCTCCAGGCATTTAATGCTGGTTATCCAGCCAAGGCCGGAAGATAAAGAATTTAGTGTGTGCGTGCATGCGTGTGTGTCTCTCAAACTGCCAACCAGGGAGCAGTGACTGACAAATGTTACTTTGGAAAGTTGGAAGGAGGCGGCTGTGCAGAGAGGGCCAAGTACAAGCTTAGAGAGCAATGAGGCAACGCTTACAGTGGCTGATGGGGCTGACTCAGCTGGGCGGGGGCAGCCTGGTGATGAGGAAAAGCTGGGTTGGAGAAAGAGCAGGGAACCACATGAGCAAGCAAGGTGGCTTCCAGGAGGAGGGACCCCTGGGCAAGTGGAGAAGAATGTCCATGCTCGCAGGAGGCTGGGCTTGTGAACTGGGTATAGTGCCCACACAAATGCACTCCCTCTAGAAAACTTATCTTTAGGGCCTTGAGTTATGAAATATACCCCCCAGCCTCTCCAACATCCCCCATCCTCATTCTCTCAAAATCCCACCATTCGCTGGCCAAGAAGTTATAGAAAGAAGAGAAACAAAGGATGGGTTTTATTAGGTAACAATTTGGTTCCTATGGGACCACCTCCACCCTGTAAAGATAGTGGGTGTGATCTTCAATAGGGGCTCAAATCTGAGGTCAGGAGTCATAGGGTCAGGGATCACCAAACTCACTTGTTTGGGCTCCTGCAGTGTGTTAGTAAGATATGTGATGCTTCTATCTTAGAAATTTTCTTGATGTTATGTCATGCTGAGGTAGAGCTGGTGTGATTGAAGCAGGACAATCCTCAAGAACCCACCCCCCTTCAAAATATTAAGAAAACAACCTACCAACCCACACAGATTTGAAGAGACTTCTACCAGTTTCTAGTTTGGATGATGATGAGGTCCCTGTGGTTTGGGACCCAGAGGCTGTGACTCCAGCTGGAATCCTCTGGAAGCTGTTGGCCCATGGCAATCTCCTCTCCTGTCCTAGGTACCCCCTTCCGGTCTACTTCCCATGTGTGGGTTCCTTCCCCATCCCCGATGCACATCTTCTGGTGCTCAAACTCTTACACTACCAAGCCATCTTTCCCTGCCAGACTGGAATGGCCTGGGTGGCACTTGCCTGGCCACAAGGGGAACTCTGCATAGGTCACATTTCTCCTGAAGCTGGGAGGCAGGCCCAGAGATCACTTGTCCCTGTGCACACCCATCTCTAGGCAAGACTTTTAATCTTCTTTACCACCTGAATTTGGAATTGTCAGGTTCCAGGGACACTGGTTATTATGGGCTTTATCAGGCTCATCAAACCTTTAATTTCTCATTGATCCCTACCAGCCTAGTCCCTTTAAGCCCTGATAACCTCTGGAACTGCAAAAGCTGCCTCCCCAAAACCAGGCTCCTGGGGAAGCAACTCTACCTCATTGCTTCCCCAGGAGCCTGGTTTTGGGTTCACCCCTACTGTGATAAGTTGGCTGGAGAAGATAGATGGGCGAACTTGGGTCATATGATGCATACCCATTTCACAGAGGGGAAAACTGAGGCTAAGTGAAAGGCATGAGTGACTCGCCCAGGGCACCAGGACAGTTGCTGGCTGACCTAGGACTCAGTCTTCTTGGTTTGCTCCTAACTACACAAAGATGTGTTCACAGAACTTTAAAACTGAGTCAAAAAAATCCTTCTTTTGTACAGAGTTTGCACAGCCAATAGAGGTAACTACTTTTACTAAAGAGATCTTCCGCTATACTGATTATAACTACATTCCTTTAGCATTTACCACATGTGGGCACTGCGCCTGGCGTCCTACATCTTACCTATGAGGTGACATTCCCATTTTGCATGCAAAGAAATAAAGAAAAATGCAAAAAAAATCAATTTCCCCATTAGGAAACACAACTGAAATGCTCCTGGAAGCCCGCAGTTTACTGCTGAAGCTAAAGTCGAAATGTCAAAACAAAGAGAAAGGCCATGGTGGTCCACTAGGAAGCCACAATCATCGTAACTTAAAGGTTTGTCATTTCAGAAATGCAGACCTCTCCCTTCTCTGTCATCTTTCTCACCACAGCTAGAAACTGTACAAAGGAAGGGCCAGCTGGAATCCTGACTCTCCCATGTGACTTTCCCCCATCACAGCCCCTGAGAAGCTACTTGCTCTGTGTAGATCCACCACGGCCCAACCCCCACAGAAGTGCCCCTCCCCAATCATGTTTCTTCCTAGAGAGCCCCCAGATGAGACATGATACTGTACCCTAAAAAACTGCCTTCCACTCTCCCTCCAGCAGAAAGCCCACCTGGGGTTTCTAAGACAGTTCACCCTAGGCCCTCCCTGAAGCTTACTGCTGGCAAGAAAGACCAAGGCCTGGCCACTCTCTGCAGGCTTTGGCACAGAAGACAAGGTCTCCCAAGTCCACTAGGAGGAGGCCAACCCAAGGCCTGAGTTCATCTCCCCAGAGTGGGGTCAGCCAGGATCTTGGAATAACCAAGCTTAGAGCCATGCAGCCTGAGTTCCAGGCTGGGTCCTACCCAAAAGCTCCAGGAAACCTACCCTCTGTCAGGATTCTAAGCTCAGAAAACCTCACTGCCCCTGGCCCCTCTTAACCCACTGAATTTTTCTTTTTTAAAAAACACCTTTAGGGTCGCCTGGGTGGCTCAGTTGGTTGGGCAACTGCCTTCGGCTCAGGTCATGATCCTGGAGACCCGGGATCGAGTCCCACATCGGGCTCCCTGCTCGGCAGGAAGCCTGCTTCTCCCTCTCTCACTCCCCCTGCTTGTATTCCCTCTCTGGCTGTGTTTCTCTCTGTCAAATAAATATAATCTTTAAAAAAAAAAAAAAAAAAAAAAAAACACCTTTATTTATTGCTTATTCCACCCTCCTCCACCCTGCTTCCCTCCACACCTTTGGCTCTCCTATTATACATCAATTGTCCCTCTCTCCTTTGTCTTTCTTGCCTCTTCTTGCCAACTTCTCTCATCTCATTTTCACTGTTTCTCAGCTTGTATTTATTTTATTTAATCTTTTATATTACCATATTTTTTATTTTATTTTTACTCTTGGGTAGCCTCATGGGTTTTTACTTTCAATTTCCCAAGCTGGCAATCTTTTGCATTGCGCATTCTATTAGCATATTTGATCTATGGTTTTCCTGAGGTTGAGGTGGAGGAGTGGCATCACCATGGCAGGACTCCCTGGTGTGCCCCCAGCCCCTGCCCACACAAAGCTGCTGCACCTTTTCCAGGTACCCCCGCCGCCCCGCTGCCGATGGCACATTGCAGGCGCCCATAACTGACAGCCAGAGTAGGGGAGGCCTTTGTCTGCTGGAGCCCTGCCCTGTGAGAAACAAGAAAACCATACACAGTGTGCCCTCCCCTTATTTCTTCAAGGTAAGGACCCCATTTTATCTCCGTTATACAGGCAGGGAGCCAGGGCCCAGACCAGTGTGCTCAGTCTGCCTCAAACCAAGGTAGTCCAAACAGTTACCTATGTGAAAAGCTGCTTCCATCAAAAACACAAGCTGGACCACAGAGGTCTGGTTGCTGGAGGCAGAGCCAAACACCAGCTCAGGCCCATCTGGGGCACTCAGACTGACATGCAGGGTTCCCCTTGGCCCCCTGGGAGGACAGCAAGGTCCATCCTTTCCTTAGGCCCCTCCGAAGATCAGATGAAACAGGGCAAAGTTTGCACAAAGGCATTACCACTTGCCAAGGGAGAGTAAAGAGAAGGAAGGCAGGCTCCCAGGAAGGATCCCTGTGACCTGTCATCTTGGTCCCAGGCATTGGTGCAGCCTGAGACAGACCTCTTCCAACACACTGATCCTCCAGGTGTGTGTTCCCCAGCCTGGATCTAGAAGGTCCTTCAGAGAAGGCTCAGGGCCTCTGGGGCTCTAGAACTACCTGACTCCCTATGTCTTGCATGTGGGTGCTCTGGGTCCATCGCGTGAGAGGAAAGCGTTCCCTGGCTGCCAGGGAGCTCACAGAAAACTCTTCAATCCTGGCTCTGCAAAGGACACACTGTGCCAGTCATATGTCCTCCCCAGGAATAGGGTTGCAGGTGTTTACAGGTAAGGTAAGCCTCCCTAGACACCCCCGTCCTGGCCTGCTCCACAGCTGCGATGGGGTACCCAAGTGTCAACCTGCACATGGGGTTGCAGACTGGGAGCTACACGGTGGAGACCCCAACCCCTTTGTTAAGTAATTGTGGGAGGCCCACCCCATCCCACTTCATCCCATCCTAAGCCAGGTGCAGCCCAGCAGATCCCACCAACCTGGGCCTGCTGTCTCTCACAGCTAAGCCCCCCATTTCCCCACCCCCACCCCCGGGGAGCAGGGATTAGGAAAAATGCATCTGCCTGGAGCCCTGGTTCATCTGGCAGATAATCCCTTCCCCAACCCAGGCATCCTGCTTGAAACAACCCCCAACAGATCAGATCACCCTGCTTATAGACACACCTATTTCCACGAGGAGGTTTCCTGGCCTGTAAACCTCTCCTTTTATCCAGAGATGAAATGAAATTGTGATTGATTTTTTTTCTAGTCTGGTTGTCATGACGCATTTAGCACCCTGTATACCCGAAGGATGAAGGTGCTACCTCCCAGGGATGTTCCTGGGGACTTGGCCTGGAGCAGGGGCTGCCCAGTGCCACTCAGGATGAGACAGGAAGAGGGCTCAGGCCCTGGATCCACTGCTAATGTGCTGTGCAACCTTGGGCAAGGTCCCTAACTTCCCAGAGACTCATCTGGAAAATAGAGCCCCAGGGTTTTGGTGGGAAAACAAGACAGGGAGTGAGAGGGTGCAGAAACCCCAAGAGGAGGCTCCCAGGGGAGGAAAGGAGACTGCATGTGTCTCTGTGTAACACTTGCCATATTCCAGGCCTAGGCACAGTGGCACCACACTGAGGGGGGCCCACAGTGCAAGGAGGAGAAGTGTGTGGAGATGAGGACAAGGGTCTGCAAATCAGAGACCATTACGTGTATACTTCCCAGGTACTCTTTAAACATCTCCAGTATCAGGACAAGTGGATGATGAAGTGGGGGAGGCTAAAAGAAGCTGCCCTAGGAGATGAGAACACCCCTCAGAGGTCAGAGGTGTGGGGCAGAGCTCAATCACAGAGAGGCCCAGTCCTTCTGCTTATGTGGTTGGTGATCATCACAAGACCCTGTGGGAACGGGCTTCTCATCTCCAATCTAAGGATGAGATCACTGAGGCTCAGAGCAGTTAAGTGACTGGTCAGCAAATGAATGGGTGTGATAGGCTGAAGAAATAGCCACATTCTAATCCTCAGAACGTGTAAATGTGACCTTCTTAGAAAAAAACATCTTTGCAAATGTGATTAAGTTAAGGATTCAAAGTGAGGAGATTGTCCTGGATTGTCTGGGTGGACATTAACTGCCATCACAAATGTCTTTGTAAGAGAGAGACAGAGGAAGACACACTGATGGAACTTGCTGTGACCACAGAGGCCAGGGTTGGACAGAGGCAGCCACATCAGGGACGGCCAGCAACCACCTGGAGCTCAAAGAGACAAGGACTAATTCTCCCTTAGAGCCTCTGGAGGGAACAGGACCACACCAGACTTCATACCTCTGGCCTCCAGAACTCGGATGGAGTAAACTTCTGTTGTTTGAAGGCACCCAGTTCATGGTAATGTGATAAAGCAGTCACAGGATATGAACACAACAAGGAAGCCAGGATGCTTCCCTTCTTTCCCCAGCCCCCGGGCCCTGGCTTTTCTACATTTGGGGAAGCTCCCAATTCCCCCAGGTAGGACCAAGCAGCAGGGAATGGCACCCTGGCCTGTCTGTCTGTCCCCAGAGCCAAACTGTGCAGGGGGACAAACTCCAACTCGTTTGCAGAGAAAGGACCCAGGACCCAGGGTCCCAGCCCTGCAGAATCAGCCCAGGCTGCACACATCCACCCCTCTTGCAGAGCAGCAAGTGGGGAGAGCCAGGACAAGCCAGCAAGACAGGCAGTGGGACCGAGCCACACCCCCCTGGGGCAGCCAAGGACCTGCGCTGCACTGCGTCTTCTCAGAGGTGCCCTCGCCTGAGGGGGTCCACAAACCAAGAGGGAAGGGATAGGAATCAGGGGGAGAGGCCTCAGGGGTCCAGCTTCTGCTGCTTTTGCTCTGCCTTTGCATCCCCTGTAGCAATCTGCCCCTACCCTATATCTTAATACATAAAAAGCCTTTCTTCTTTATGCAAAACTTATTTCAGTTGATTTAGAAAATGCCAGAACACATAAAGAAAATTAGAATCCCTCATAACACCACCTCTGTGTTCTTCCACACCTTCCTTCAATGAGGGACAGCCTTGTGACTCCTTCTGACCAATGAGACACTGGCTAGAGCTCTGTCCCTGGGTAATAAAAAGGCAGTGCCTCTGGAGGAGAAAGATTTTGCTCTCCCCACCATCCCTCTTCTTTCCAACCTGGAATGTGGATGGGACATCCAGAGCACAGGCTGCCATCTTGTGATCTTGAGAAGCCACGCATGGGACTGATGGCCTCACTCCAGGATGACAGAGCCACCAGATGAAAACAGTAGACTTTTCCAGCTTCTAACACATGAGAGAGTTGAGCTTCAACTATTTGAGCTACAGCAGTAAAGTTACCAGTTGTCCAGTTGTTTGTAACAGAAACCCTAACTGTGGGGCACCTGGGTGGCTCAGTTGGTTAAGCAACTGCCTTCGGCTCAGGTCATGATACTGGACACCCGGGATAGAGTCCCACATCCGGCTCCCTGCTCGGTGAGAAGCCTGCTTCTCCCTCTCACTCCTCCTGCTTGTGTTCCCTCTCTGGCTGTGTTTCTCTCTGTCAAATAAATACAATCTTTTAAAAAAAAAAAAGTTTTTTTAAAAAAAAGAAACCCTAACTAACACCGCCAACCAAACATAGCCACTGTTGACATCATGGTCTTTTTCCCTGTGCTTTTTTCTGTTCAGATTTTTTTTTTAATAGAAGCAGACAAAATACCACTACCGGATATCTTAATTTTTGCTTAGTTTATTGTCTGTCTCCTCCCAGGAGAAGAGAAGGTTCATGAGAAGAAAGGTACTACCTACCTTATTTGTATTTGTATTCTCGATATCTAGAACAACGTCTGGCCTATCTGGATGTTCAATAAATGTTAGTTAAATCAATGAATTAATGAGTGAACAAACATTCTAATATGAGCACTTCCCCTCTGCCATGCAATTTTTTTCTGAGAACATGATTTGTTTAAAAGATTTTATTCATTTATTTGACACAGAGAGAGAGCTCAAGCAGGGGAGTGGCAGGCAGAGGGAGAGGGAGAAGCAGGCTCCCTGCAGAGCAAGGAGCCTGAAGCAGGACTCCATCCCGGGACCCTGGGATCATGACCTGAGCCGAAGGCAGATGTTTAACTGACTGAGCCACCCAGGCACCTGAAAATATGATTTTTAATGACTGATTACAGTTCTATTTCACAGATCTTTCAGACTTTTTTTAACCAATCACTTGCTGTTGGACATTTTTTCCCCACTTTTGCCATTATAAATAATACAACTATAAAAATGCTTATACAGAAAATTCAGCTTTTATGCAATTATTTTTTAGGATAAATGCCTAGAAAGGTTATGCATAATTTAAATCTCTTAATACATATTTCCAAAGTTGCCCTCAAAAGCCATTTTTTAAAACCAATTTACATTTCCATGAACAATTCATGAAAATGTTTCTCTGTACCTTCACAACACTAGGCATTGTTAATTTCTAATATTTTGCTCACTTTGGCAAGCGAAAAGTTGTATCTTCTGTGTGAAAAGTTGTTTTAATGTTCATTTCCTGATCACTGGGGTCACTGAGTGTTCTTTGCCAACTTGTGGCTTTTTGACAGGTCTTGTCCTGTCCCAGGATCCTCAAGAGAGTGAACTGTTAGAGGTGTGGGACCACAGATGGTAAAGCACGGGGGTCTCCTCCACCACAGTTCAAACCCCATCAGGAATTATGGAGGAAGGCAGCCAAGGGCTAGACACCTGGAATCCTTGAAACTCCAGGATGGGCATCACTGACCTGAGACCTTCCTTTACTCATGCCAGGCCACTCCCATGGTTCACTGCTAAGGGCCACTGCAGGGCGGACAGGAGGTCCTGGTGTAAGGTCCTGAGTCTGGCACAGGCGGGGACAGAATTGCTGTTTGGGGGCTGGCAGGGGCCAAGGGAATCTGATGCCAGGCCTTGAGAGACCTAGGATGCTGCTAAGAACTTCTGAGAAGCATAAGCTGGGTCAGAAAACGGATGAACAGGAGAGCATTCCAGGAAGCTCAAGCAGAGACGCTCTGCAGGTTCAAGAATGGCCTGCACTGGCGTCTAGATCAGCCCTCTCTTCAGAACCACACAGCCAGCCACAGACTGAAGCCAAAACCCTTGTATATGGCCTCAGGGCCACACTCTCCCTCAGTTGGTGGCACTTGCCAGATAACCTTGGGCCTGATGCCAGCCCACCTGCCTAAGGAAAGCCATGGTGGAGGTTAAAACATCTCCTGCCCATTTCTCTGGAGCCGGCCTGGGCCAAGCCCTGCGACACTGTGCCATTTTTCCGATTTCACAGACGGGGAGATGGTGCACGGGGTGAAGAGAACGCTGGAGCCCCTCCACGTTGAACAGAAACAGAGGAAGAAGGGAATATGTCGCGGAGGCCAAGAGGCTCGCGGAGGTAGAAGCGGGACACCAGACTGGAAGAGGAACCCGGGACGGCAGAGACCCGCAGTCTCCGCGCTCCCTTGCTGGGACAGAGGGGACCCCGCTCCCAGCTTCCCAGGCTGGACCTACTGCGCCGCCCAGAGGCAGCCGTGGTACAATGCTGCCCCCTGCTGGCGTCCGGGGGAGCGGACCTGGCTGCAACCCGCAGGAGGCGGCAGGAGGGGACGGGGTCGCCCTCAGGGGTACAGGCGCCTTGACCTGGGCGGGGAGAACAGCGGGCAAACGGGCTGTTGACCAGAAGCCAGACAGGTCCCAGTCTCATTGAAAATAGCAAAATCGCTAACATTCACTATGATCCATGTATGGAACAGAACTATGACTGTTCTGATACTTTACGGAATCCGAGGAAATGACCTGGGTCCGCCGCGTCCTAAGCCACACAAGATCCAGAGCAGAACCGCGGCCCAGGCGACCGTTTGTGAAGAGCACTGTGCACAGCTTCTGTGTTGCAGCTGGAGGCTCTGACTCTCATCCTCTCTCAGCCAGGTTACTGCAAACTCAAGCTCAGTTCTCTCTAAACCGTAGATCGAATTTTGACATCCTGCTTAAAACCTTTTACAACTCAACAACAAAAAAACAAAAACCTATTAGAAAACGGGAAAAGGCCTTAAATAGGTATTTCTCCAAAGAAGATATACAAATAGCCAATAAGCATCTGAAAAGATGCTCAACAGCTTTAGTCATTAAGGAAATGCAAATCAAACCCACAAGAAGATAATATCTCACACCCATAGGATCAAAAAAATTAAAAAATAACACGTGTTGGCAAGAACATGAAGTAATCAGAACCTTTGGGCGATGTTGGTGAGAATGTAAAAAGGTGCAGCACCTTGGAACATAGTATGGCGGGTCCTCAAAAATTAAAAATAGAATTACCACAGGGGCGGCTGAGTGGCTGAGTCAGTTGAGCATCTGACTCATGATTTCGGCTCAGGTATGATCTCAGGGTCATGGATTCCACCGGTGTCATTGGGCTCCCACTCAATGGGGAGTCTGCTGGAGATTCCTTCTCTCCCTCTGCCCCTTCCCACCTCCCGTGGTCTTTCTCTCTCTCAAATAAATTTTTTAAAAA
Source organism: Spilogale gracilis (assembly GCA_004023965.1). NCBI lineage: Eukaryota > Metazoa > Chordata > Mammalia > Carnivora > Mephitidae > Spilogale > Spilogale gracilis. Next base: position 12,766 of record PITA01026889.1, read on the forward strand.
TAGAATTACCACACAAGAAAAGAAACTTTGTTATTATCTGTGGTGACAGATGTTACCGAGACTTATTGTAATCATTTTGAATCATTATGTTGTGCATCTGAAACTAATATAATGTTATAGGTCAATTATATCTCAATGAAAAAAAAACTTAGCAATATACAGGCTAAAAAAGATTACCATGTGATCCAGGAATTCCACCTCTGGGTATACACCCAAAAGAACTGAAAGCAGGGTCTCAAAGAGTTGTTTGTACATCAATGTTCATAGCATTCACAGTAGCCAAAAGAGGAAGCAACCCAAATGTCCATCAATAGATATGTGGATAAACAAAATGTGGTATATACATAAAATGGAATATTATTCAGCTTTAAAATGGAAGGAAACTCTGACATACAGCACAACATGGATGAACCCTAAGGACATTGTGCTAAGTGAATAAGCCAGTCACAAGAAGACAAACATTGTATGATTCCACCTAAATGAGCTTCCTAGAGGAGTCAAATTCATAGGGACAGAAAGTAGGATACTGGTTGCCAGCTCTTGAGGGGAGCGAGGATGCGGAGCTGACTAATAGATAAAGAATTTCCATTTCAGAAGGTCAAAAAGTTCCAGATAAATGTACAATTCGGCTGTTCAGTGGTGGTTGTTTTTACTCAAAATGGATTTGAAATTTTTTTAATTTTTTATATTTAATCATAATAAATGCTGGGCTTTTAAGATTTATTTATTTAGGGGCGCCTGGGTGGCTCAGTTGGTTAAGTGACTGCCTTCAGCTCAGGTCATGATCCCGGAGACCCAGAATCAAGTCCCACATCAGGCTCCCTGCTCAGCGGGAAGCCTGCTTCTCCCTCTCTCACTCCCCCTGCTTGTTTTCCCTCTCTGGCTGTGTTTCTCTGTGTCAAATAAATAAAATATTTTTTTAAAGGATTTATTTATTTATTTGAGAGAGAGAGAGAGAGAGAGAGTGCATCAGCATGGGGAGGGGTAGAGGGAGAGAGAATCTCAAGCTGACTCCCTACTGAGTGCAGAATCATGGGCCTGGATCCCACAACCCAGAGATGATGATCTGAGATGAAATCAAGAGTCAGATGCCTAACTGCTGAGCCACCCAGGTGCCCCTAAAATGATTTTTAATGTATGTAAATATGAAACACATAATTGAATTATCAAGATAGTATTTCAGTCCAGTATAATTAAGTAACATGAATGTTCTGAAAGAAAAATCATGCTAAAATAAGTTATATTTCTTACCACTAGTAAACATAATAGCAACTTTTTTAAAGCGCCATTTGGGGGTGCTGGGTGGCTCAGTTGGTTAAGTACCCAGCTCTTAGTTTTGGCTCAGGTCATGATCTCAGGATTATGAGATCACCCCACATTAGGCTCCACACTCGGCAGGGAGTCTGCTGGAGATTCTCTCTCCCTCTCCCTCTGCCCCCCAAAATAAATAATCATTTTTAAAAATGAAATTAAATAAAAATAAAATTAAAACCCTCCATTTGTTTTGTTACTTATATTGCACAAATCATATGGTATTTGTCTTTCTCTAACTTGTTTCACTTAGCGTTGTACTCTCCAGTTCCATCCATGTTATTGCAAATGGCAAGATTTCACTTTTTTTTGTGGCTGAGTTATACTGCATTATATATAATGGAATATATATATATATATGTAGAAGATGTGAGATATGTATAGATATATATAGATATAGATATAGATATATCTTTATCCATTCATCAGTTGATGGACAGTTGGGGGGCTTTCATAGGTTGGCTATTGTAAATAATACTGCAATAAATGTAGGGGTGCATCTAACCTTTTGAATTAGTGTTTTTTGTATTTTTTAGGTAAATACCCAGTAGGGCAGTCATTAGATCATAGGGTAATTCTATTTTTAACTTTCTGAGGAAACTCCAGCCCATTTTTTACCGGTTTGGCTGCACCAGTTTACATTCTCACCAAAAATGCAAGAGGGTTCTTTTTTCTCCATATTCTCACCAACACTTGTTTCTTGTGCTGTTGATTCTAGCCATTTTGACAGATGTGAGGTGGTACCTCATTATACTTTTGATTTGTTTTTCCCTGACACTGACTGATGTTGAGCACCTTTTCATGTGTCTGTTGGCCACCTGTATGTCTTCTTTGGAGAAAGAAATGTCTGTTCATGTCTTTGCCCATTTTTAATTGGATTATTTGTTTTGGGGATGTTGAGCTGTGTAAGTTCTTTTTTTAAAAAGATTTTATTTATTCATTTGACAGAGAGAGAGAGAGAGAGAGAGAGAGAGAGAGAGAGAGACAGCAAGAGAGGGAACACAAGCAGGGGGAGCGGGAGAGGGAGAAGCAGGCTTCCCAGCCAAGCAGGGAGCCCGATGCAGGGCTTGATCCCAAGACCCTGGGATCATGACCTGAGCTGAAGGCAGATGCCCAGTGACTGAGCCACCCGGGTGCCCAGAGTTGTGTAAGTTCTTTATATATTTTGGATACTAATCATTTATCAGATATGCCATTTGCAAATATCTTCTCCCATTCAGTAGGTTGCTTTTTCATTTTGTTAATTGTCTCTATTGCTATGCAGAAGATTTTTATTTTGATGTAGCACCAACAGTTTATTTTTATTTTTATTTCCCTTGTCTCAGGAGACATATCTGGAAAAACATTGCTACAGCCAATGTCAGAGGCATTACTGCCTGTGCTCTTTTCTAAGATTTTTATAGATTCAGGTTTCCTTTAGGACTTTAATCCATTTTAAATTTATTTTTGTATGTTGTATACAAAAGTGGTCCGATTTCATTTGTTTGCATGAGTTCATTTGCATTGTTGAAGAGGCTTTTTCCCCTTGCACATTCTTGCCTTTGTCAAAGATTAATTCACTGTGTGATCATGTTTGTTTCTGGGGTTTCTATCCTGCTCTGTTGATCTATGGGGCTATTTCTGTGCCAGTACCACACTCTTGATTACTACAGCTGTGTGGTATAACTTGAAATCTGGAATTGTGATATCTCTGTCTTCATTTTTCAAGATCATGTTTCCTATTCCGGGTCTTCTGTGTTTCCATACAAATTTTAGGATCATTTATTTCTAGTTCTTTGAAAAATACTGTCAGTATTTTGATATGAATTACACTAAGTCTGTATATTGCTTTGGGCAGTATGACCGCTTTAACAGTGTTGTTCCTCTAATCCATGAACATGGAAAACCTTTCCTTTGTGCCATCTTCAATTTTTCTCGTCAATGTTTTATAGTTTTCAGAGTACAGGTCTTTCACCTCCTTAGTTAAGTTTATTCCTAGGTATCTTATTATTTTTGGTGCAATTGTAAATAATTGTTTTCCTAATTTCTCTTTCTATGGCCTTATTATTGGTGTGTAGAAATGCAACAGGTTTCTGTACAATGACTTTGTATCTTGTGACCTTAATGAATTCATATCAGTTTTAATATTTTTTTGCTGGAGTCTTTACGGTTTTCTATGTAAAGCATCATGTCATCTGCAAATAGTGAAAGTTTAGCTTCCTTACAATTCGGATGCCTATTATTCCTTTTTCTTATCTGATTGCTGTGGCTAGGACTTCCAGTACCTTGTTGAATAAAAGTGGTGAGAGTATATTTCCTTGTCTTGTTCCTGATCTTATAGGAAAAGCTTTCAGTTTTTACCCATTAAGGAGGATGTTAGCTATGGAGTTTTAATATATGGTCTTTATTATGTTGAGGCATGTTTCCTCTAAATATACTTTGTTGAGGGTTTTATCATGAATGCATGTTGTACTTTGTCAAATGCTTTTTCTGCATTTATCAAAATGATCATAAGGTGCTTATCCTTTTTTGATTTGAAATACTGAACCACCCATGCATCCCAGGAATAAATGCCACTTGATTGGTGGTAAGTTATTTTTTCAATGTATTATTGGGTTCTGTTTGCTAATATTTTGTTGAAGATTTTTGTATCTATTCATCAGAGATATTGGCCTGTAGTGCTCTTTTTTGTAGCACGTTTATCTGATTTTGGTCCCAAGGTAATGCAAGCCTTGTAAAATGAATTTGGAACTTCTCCTTCCTCTTCCATTTTTTGGAATAGTTTTAAAACAATGGGTATTAACTCTTCTTTAAATGTTCGGTAGAATTAACCTGTGAAGCCATCTGGACCTGGACTTTTGTTTGTTTGGAGTTTTTAGATTACTGATTTAATTTTTCATTGCTGGTAATCAGTATGCTCAAATTGTCTATTTCTTCCTGATTCAATTTTGAGAGGTTATTTGTTTCTAGGAATTTATCCATTTCTTCTATTTTCAACTTTTTGTTATATAATTTTTCATAATATTCTTTTATACTACTTTACATTTCTGCAGTGCCAGTTGTTATTTCTCTTTCATTTCTGACTTTATTTCAATCCTCTTTTTTTTTTCTTTTAATGAGTCTGGCTAAGGGTTTATCAATTTTGCTGATCTTTTAGAAGAAACTGCTCCTGGTTTCACTGATGTGTTCTATTTTTTTTTTTTTTTTTTTTTTTTTTTTTTTTTTTTTTTTTTTTTTTTTTTTTTTTTTTTTTTTTTTTTTTTTTTTTTTTTTTTTTTTTTTTTTTTTTTTTTTTTTTTTTTTTTTTTTTTTTTTTTTTTTTTTTTTTTTAGTTTTTATTTCATTTATTTCTTCTCTGACCTTTATTATTTCCTTCCTTCTACTGATTTGGACTTTTGTTTCTTCTTCTTTTTCTAGCTCCTTTAGGTATAAGGTTAGGTTGAGATTTTTCTTGCTTCTTGAGTAGTACTTAAGGTACTTAGAGATTTATATGGTCTTGAAGAGGGAAAAGCAGAAAATTAATGAGAATGCATCCATTTCAGATAGTGGAAAAAGAAAAGTAAAATAACACAAAAAAAGAAAAGAAAAGAACATAGAGTATAAATTAAAAATATATAAAGCATAGAATACATACAATAGAGAGATGGAGATAAAAAGTCAAAAGTCAGTTCTCTAATATTACTAATAAAGTTAAAAACCCCTGGCAAGACTGATCAAAAAGGGAGAGAGAGAAAGAACACACAAAAAAATAACAAAGACTTGGGGCACCTGGGTGGCTCCGTTGGTTAAGCAACTGCTTTCAGCTCAGGTCATGATCCCAGAGACCCAGGATCGAGCCCGATGAGGATCGAGCCCCACATTGGGCTTCCTGCTCGGCGGGAAGTCTGCTTCTCCCTTTCTCAGTCCCTCTGCTTGTGTTCCCTCTCTAGCTGTGTGTCTCTCTGTGAAATAAATAAATAAAATCTTTTAAAAAAAATAACAAAGACTAAGAAAAAAAGAGAAACTAAAACTCTAAATATAGTTAATTAATTGAATTTAAAGTTTAAAAAAGGAGAAAAGAGAAACTAAGGATCCTATAGACAATAAAAATAGTGAGAAAATATTATGGACATATATATGAAAATTCAGATGAAATGGATAAATTTGTTTCAAAAATACAAAGTCCCAAAACATATACCAAAAGAAAGGGAAAATCTCAATAGTTCTATAATTATTGAAGAAATGTAAATCTTCTGGGCCCAAATGGCTTCATTGGTGAATACTCTTCCAGAGAATTGAAAGAAAGAAAGAAAGAAAGAAAGAAAGAAAGAAAGAAAGAAAGAAAGAAAGAAAGAAAGAAAACAGACCAGCTTGTTTATGAAGGCAGTCTTACCTTAATACTAAAACTTCACAAAGACAGAGAAATAAAAATCACAAGCCAATCACTTTCATGAAAATAGACACAAAAATTCTAAACAAAACATTAGCCAACCAAATCCAACAATATATGAAGAGGATAGTTCATTATGACAAATCTGGTCTATTTTAGCAATGATAGTTGGTTTAACATTAGAAAATCAATCAGTGAGGGCACCTAGGTGGCTCAGTTGGTGAAGCATCTGCCTTCGGCTCAGGTCATGATCCCAGGGTCCTGGCATCCAGTCCAGTATTGGACTCTCTGCTCAGCGGAGAGCCTGCTTCTTCTCCCTCTGTCCCTCCCCTGATTCATGCTCTCTCTCACTCTCTCTCAAATAAATATATAAAGTCTTTTTAAAAAGAAAAATGAGGGGCGCCTGGGTGGCTCAGTTGGTTGGGCGACTGCCTTCGGCTCAGGTCATGATCCCGGAGACCCGGGATCGAGCCCCACATCGGGCTCCCTGCTCGGCGGGAAACCTGCTTCTCCCTTTCTCACTCCCCCTGCTTGTGTTCCCTCTCTGGCTGTGTTTCTCTCTGTCAAATAAATAAATAAAATCTTTTAAAAAAAAAAAAAAAAAGAAAAAGAAAAATGAAAATCAATCAATGATATTGGATTGAAAGAGAAAAGGAGATCACACAGTCATGTAGAAAACAATGAAAAACTTATGGATTAAGTGGAACAAAAGTGGGCAAGGAGAAACTATAAATAAGGATAAATGAACACCTACATAATGGGAAAAACATATCATCAATAAATATGGGTAGACTAAGTATGGGATAGATGTCAATCCCAAACAAAATGCCAGCAGATATTTCTGTGGAACTTGTCAAGTGGTTCTAAAGTTTGTGGAGAGTGTAAGGGGCCAAGACAGCTAAGTCACTCTTAAAAAACAAGATGGGAAAAGTCTACCAGATAGCAAGACCTGTTACAATGCAATAGAAATTCAATAGTATTCATTCATGTGGTAATGACCTAAGGAGAGACAAATAGAAAGGAACAGAATGGAGGGCCGAGAGAGGATACTAACATACATAAACAGTTGATACCTGGCAAAAGTGGCACCACAGAGAATAGGGAAACTTCATTCTCCTTAAGAGATGGTGCTTAAATATCCATATGGGAAAAACTACTTCAACACACACTCAAGTAAATTCCGGGCAAATTAAATACCCAAATAGGAAAGACAAAATTAGAAAGCTTTTAGAAGTTTAGAAAGTTTTGCTGGTTTTTTTTTTTTTTAAGATTTTATTTATTTGACAGAGAGAAACACAGCCAGAGAGGGAACACAAGTAGGGGGAGTGAGAGAGGGAGAAGCAGGCTTCCCGCCAAGCAGGGAGCCCGATGTGGGGCTCGATGTGGGGCTCGATGTGGGGCTCGATCCCGGGTCTCCGGGATCATGACCTGAGCAGAAGGCAGTCGCTTAACCAACTGATCCACCCAGGCACCCCAGAAGTTTAGAAAGTTTTAAGAGAATATTTTCATGACCTTGAAGGAGAGAAAGACTTCCTAAACAAGGTTCAAAAGAATTAGCCAGGGACCTGGGTGGCTCAGGGGGTTGAGCCTCTGCCTTCAGCTCAGGTCATGATCTCAGGGTACTGGGATCAAGTCCCACATTGGGCTCTTAGCTCAGCGGAGAGCCTGCTTCCCCTTCTTTTTTTTGTATGCCTCTCTGCCTATTTGTGATCTCTCTCTCTCTCTCTCTCTCTGTGTCAAATAAATAAATAAAATCTTTAAAAATAATAATAATAATTAGCCACCAAGAGGGAGTTGGGGGAGGCCATAAAAAGAGTGGAAAGAAAGCCATGATGGAAGAGATCATCCCAAAACATGTAACTGACATTAGACTAATACAGAATATATAAAGAGCTCCTACAAATCAATAAGAAAAAGTTATACAACTACACAAGATGAAAAATGATTACAAATTTTTCCTTTTCATCTCATCGAAAGGTGGAATCCAGGGGTGCGTGGACAGCTCAGTTGGTTAAGCAGCTGCCTTTGGCTCAGGTCATGATCTTAGAGTCCTGGGATCGAGCCTCGCATCAGGCTCCCTGCTTCTCCTTCTTCCCCTCCCCCTGCTTGTGCGCTCTCTCTTTTTCTTTCTCAAATAAGTTAAAATAAAATCTTTTAAAAAAGAAAGAAAGAAAGAAAGGTGGAATCCAATTCCTCTTCCCTTAAATCTGAGCTGGACTTAGTGACTCATTTGATGAATATTAGTAAATTCTACAACCAACGTGGGGCTTGAATCCACGGCCCCAAGATCAGGAACCACATCCTGTACCAAATAAGTCAGCATTTGACAAATAGAAAACAGCTGAGATGTGCAAGCTTCGGTCAGAAGACTTGCCATTTCCACCACACCTCTTACAATGCCTGCTGGTTGGGGGGAGGTGTGTGTATGAAGGATAGTAAGAGGTGACAAAGGGTACAAATTTTTGGCTTCAAGATTAATAAGATCTGAGGATGTAATGTATAACATGGTGACTATAGTTGATAACACTGTATTGTAAAATTAAAATTTGATAAAAGAGAGGGACACCTGGGTGTCTCAGTTGGTTAAGTGTCTGCCTTCAGCTCAGGTCATGATTCCAGAGTCCTGGGATCGAGCCCCACATCAGGTTCCCTGCTCCGGGGGGAGCCTGCTTCTCCCTCTGCCTGCCATTTCCCTTGCTTGTGCTCTCTTTCTCTTTTTGGCAAATAAATAAATAAATCTTTAAAATGAATTTGATAAAGTAGAAATTAAATGTTCTCACACAAGAAAGTAAATATGTATGATGATGGATGTGTAAATTAACTCAGGGAGAAACCTTTCACAATGTACACATGTATCAAATCATCACATTGTGCACTTTAAGTATCTCACATGGTGAGCACTGAGTAATTTATAGAATGGTCAAATCATTGTGTTGTGCACCTGAAACTAATGTAACATTGCACCTCTACAGTATATCAACAAATACATAAATAGATAAATGAATATCTAATAATTTTACTTGTGAATTATACCTCAATAAAGCTGGAGAGGAAATTAAATTAGTTTTCTTAAAGATTTTATTTATTTATTTGACAGAGAGAGACACAGCAAGAGAGGGAACACAAGCAGGGGGAGTGGGAAAGGGAGAAGCAAGCTTCCTGCCGAGCAGGGAGCCCACTGTGGGGCTTGATCCCAGGACCTTGGGATCATGACCCGAGCCAAAGGCAGACGCTTAAAGACTGAGCCACCCAAGAGCCCCTAAATTAGGTTTTTAAAAACCAAATGGAGTTAAATAACAACCAAAAATGATTTAGGAATGCATTTATGTGGTAAAGTTATTTTTTTTTTTT
>PITA01026890.1:0-21878 GCA_004023965.1 Spilogale gracilis
TGGAATTTGTGGGCTGACCCTGTGTCATTGTACAAAGTTTAGTAGCACCTCTGCCGTCATCCACTAGATGCCAGTAGTTCACAGTTTCCCCTACAATTGTGACAACCACAAATGTCTCCAGACATTGTCAAGTATTCTCTGTAGAGGAATAGGCAAAATCATTGAGAGCAACTGATTAAAAAGATAAAATTACAATTGTTTAATACTTCCAATTTAGACAGGAAATCATCACTCACTAGCCCTAGTATCATGCAGGGGACATATAAATAATGGGAGGGGGTCCATGAAATTGTTAACAGGTATTTGTCTGAAAAATGAGGAAACGTGAAGAACACAGAAACTCAATTTGAGAACATTCTTGCTGTTGGGACCTCCTGGTGCCTGCTAGTTTGCGGGGCCATTAGTGGAGGTCTGCTGGGGTGGCCTCTTAGGCTTCTACGGAATACTTCCGCGGAGGACGTGACCTAGCTGAATATTCCCCCGCTTGGCTCTTAGCCCACGCAGACTGGCGAATTTAGCCCCACCTACCAGTCTGGTCTGAAATCTGCCTAAGGCCTTAGTGATAGCCACGTAATGAGTTCCTATTGGCCCCTGCTACTTCTTTTACTCCCTCCTTTCCTCTCTATATAACTGTGTCTCTGATACAATAAAGGTGAGATTGCTGCGCCTTCATGGCTGACTCAACTCCGGGCTCGGTGTGGTTTCTTTCCTGGTTTCAGGGGGGGTGGCCGGGCCATTGACACTTACCATCTCGCTCAGCCCCTGGAGGGTAACAGGCTGGTCCAGTTATCCCTCCCCCGTACCAGTGTTGCGGAGAGAGCAACATCTTGCTATATTTTTTTTAAAGCTAAACATTTTTTAAAGATTTTATTTATTTATTGAGAGAGAGAAAGATCACAAGTAGACAGAGAGGCAGGCAGAGAGAGAGGAGGAAGCAGGCTCCCTGCTGAGCAGAGAGGCGGATGTGGGCCTTGATCCCAGAACCCTGAGATCATGACCTGAGCCAAAGTCAGAGGCTTAACCCACTGAGCCACCCAGGTGCCCAAAACTAAACATTTTTTTATAGTGATATAAACTGATATAACAAATATTTTCAGGGTCAAATGAAGAGCTATGTGACTAGATTTATTTGTATGTTAAAGAAAGCAAAATTTACCCCTGACATGTATAAACTATCAACCTATATGGAAGGATATCAGTGTAAGCATTTAGCACTAAAGGATAATATTTTGACTATATCATAAATATATATATAAGCATAAATTGGATGGTTTCTGCCATTAGTAATCAGAATGATTTATTTATCAAATACTCACTAAGCTATCCTATAAAATAAAGAGCAATATAATGGACTTAGTTCCATACAGTGAAGACACTGTAGAGGTATAGAAAAGATACTTTCCGCTCAGTCATAAAGGCAGTGCAGGAGGTACCTGATAATTTTTAAGCAAAAGAGTGATATAGTTATGAATGTTTTGCAGATAAAGCTTCAACACTGGAGGCAAGGAAACCACTCCAAAGCCTTTTAAAATAATCTAGATAAGAAATGTTAAGGGCTGAAATAGGCCAGTGGTAGAAGGCTGGGGGGGGAGGGGACAAGACGAACTTGAGAAATACTTAGAGAAAACTATCAATAGACTTTCATTAATGACATGATGTAAAGTTTGGGGACATAAAGGACTTAGATTGTCTCCCCAGACTTAGCTGTAGGGGACTAAGTAGTTAGGTGTACCACTCATTAGTAAGAGAAGATTTAGGGGAAAAAGATTACGGATCCATTGAGTCTCTGTTGGCAACAGTGCACATGACTGAGGCATTTTACCTGGTCTAGATTTAGGACACTTAGAAGCAGAATAGACAAATATTAAGGTTGTGTCGAGGTTAGGATAGGCTTTTTTTTTTTTCCTTTCCCCAGATGGGTTTGGTAAAATGGCTGGAGACTAGAAAGATTTCAGAATGATGGTGAGAAGTGATGCTAGGTAATAAATCAGGGTCTTATGCTATATATAAAAAAATGAAATAATAAAGCTCTTCTTAGACCCTGAGAAGATTTTGGGATCCACTGATCAATACAATGGAAGTTTATAGAATTTCATAGAATGGACACACTATATGTTGTGGCATAGAAGGTTTGGGTGGGAAAACAATTTTTTTCAGCAAGTGAGTCACTAAATTTAAGATTTATGACTTATAATAGTATTTGGTGACAACAAGGTTTAGGCCATCATCATGCGTGTGAGCAAGGAAAGGAGTCAAGGTGTTTAGGAAATAGAAGATATTGTTTGAATAAAATATCCATATGAGACTTGCACTAAGCTAGTGTTATGGCAGGATTTAGAGTTAAAAAAAATTAATATCAATGTTTCCAATGCCTGGCGAGATCTTCAGTATTTTTTTTTAAAGATTTTATTTATTTATTTGACAGAGAGAAACATAGCCAGAGAGGGAACACAAGCAGGGGGAGTGAGAGAGGGAGAAGCAGGCTTCCCGCCGAGCAGGAAGCCTGATGTGGGACTTGATCCTGGGTATCCAGGATCATGACCTGAGCCGAAGGCAGTCACTTAACCAACTGAGCCACCCAGGCGCCCCAAGATCTTCAGTATTAAAGAGGAGTAGAAAAACAATATGGAGAGGACTTCCAAAGAAAATTATAATTGTGTTTATTCCCTCGGTAAAAGAAGAGAAATAATTTAAAACTTGAACTCAGCACTGAAGAGGTATTCAAGGAGCTGCCTTGAGGGAAAAATATCTTCCATTTGAGAGAATGACAAACTTCTCATGGGCTGAAAAAAAAAGTCACAGGAAGAATCCAAACTGAAACACTACTTGCTCACTGATATGTACTAACATTGACTTCACTATTTCACATTCACTTAAATTCTATTTGGGAGATACTATATAAAGAATCTCTCAGAATCTTCTTTGAAATAAACCCAAAGCTTTGAAAGCACAATAAAATTCAATTGGTTCTGATAAAAACATGCAGATTTAATGAGAATTTTTTTCCTATATAGTAGTGTCCAAGTCATGGTGCAACTTTTTTAATAAAATATTTAAGTTCTCTAAGGTTTATATAAACATCATCAAAACTTCATTTGAGCATACTTCTCTGTTTCACAGTACTGGGATGCTTCTCTAGCAATAAACTTGCTTTAAGATACTTGGGATCAATAAACAGTTGAAATGTTAGGAATATTTCAAGGCATGGTAGGTAATCAAAATCAAGACAATGACTAGAGGAAGCATTAAAGCAATTAATTGAATGTGTGTGGGACAAGCAAGTGAGAAAAGATTAAAATAGATTTTATACCTAAGATACTGTACTCATATCTACAAAGTCTTTTAATAATATAAATTATTGGCAGGTTGCTAAAGGTAACTGAGTTACTACAGCTCTGAAAATATAATGCAATTTGTCAGAAGACCACATTTTACACTAGTCTTGTAGACAGTATATGATCTTGGCATATATTTACAAAATGCAAGAATGGTATTCAAAACCCAGCTGCTATAAATAGTCATAGCCTTACTATTTATTTATTTATTTATTTATTTATTTATTTATTTATTTATTTAATCCTGCTGAAGAGTGCATGAAATAGAGCCAGTAACATTCCCATCACACAGCTTGAAAAAAGAGAATTTTCATGGTTTTTCTTATGTTATACAATTTGAAGTTCCAAGATTCAATGCAGGTTTTGTTATTTCAGTTGTAGCCTAAACTAATGAACATCTTACTTATGCTTATACCTCAACAGTTATTTGAAGTTATCATTTTGCCAACTTACATTTTTGTTATTTTTATAATTTACAGTAACACTAGGAAAGCTCACCACTACATCAACAAAAAAAGAAGATGGTAGAGAATAAGAAAATGAAATAATAGATTTACCTATAAATGAAACAATAGATTTACTATTAAACATCTCATCATGGACTTGTTTTTAGATGCTTCATCCACAAAAAGGAGGATACAATCTTATTGGAGAATTCAAATCAGGCCTTCACAATCTCTAACTGCTCAGTCATGAGGAAAAGATTCCACACTCAGAACACTCAGAAGCCCCTTTTCTTATGCTATTCATTATTTCATTCAACATATATTTATTGAGCACCTATGTGTCAGACAATGAACAAATGTCCCTTACATTCATTTTTACAAGGGAGGGATACAGATACGATAAAGAAGATGGATAACTAATGCATATATATGAGCCGATGATAAGGGAGAAATAAGAGGAAAATAAAGAAGGAGAATAAGCAGGGTTGAAAGGGGGTGTTGCAATTTAAAAAAAAAAAAAAGGGCAAGCCTCAATGAGAATGTGACATTTACCTGAAGACCTAAAGGACTTGGGGTAATGAATCATACTACAGTTGAGAAGAAAAGATGATAGGCAGAGAAAACAGCAAACACTGAGGTCCTGAAGCAGAGAGTGCCTCTTAAATCCTGAAAAGAGGGAGGGCAGGATGGAGACAAGAGTAATAGGAGACAATAAGATCGAGAGCTGTGTGTGAGGAGGAATAAGCCACATCTCTGAGGGCCTCTTACAGCCCATTTTCATGAATTTGTCTTTTACTCAGAAACAGGAAATCATCTGGTGGTTTTGAGCTGGAGTAGCACAATCTGACATATTTTAGCAGGCTTCTTTTGTTCAGAATAGACTCTAGGGAGCAAGGGCAGAAGGAAAGAGTTAAAGACTACAGCAAGAACCCCAGCAATTCATGCCGATGTTTCGGATCAGAGTGTTTACAGTGAAGACAAAGAACAGATGGCCTCTGCAAAAATTGGGAAGGTAGAGTTATCAGGGCTGGATAAAGGATCGCACGTATGTTCTAAGAGAAAGGAGTAAAAACATTATATTTTTTTGACTAGAAGAATTAAGGTGAAGTTACTATCAAATGAGATAGTTAAAGACAAAGGACTATCATTCAGGCTCTGAGTGCTTCTTGCCAATCGTAGTATTTTAGAATTGCCTGCCTTTTTGTGTCTTTTTGTGATTTTTGGTCTTCTTATTGGTTTGGTGCCAAGTTATATCAAATCATCTCATATATTATGGCCATTAATAATTAATATTCCCATTCTTTTCACATTTCTTCAGTATGATCATATAATAAATGAATAATGATATTTTAAGTCATGTTTTCTTTTGCAGTTTGAAAAGGCTATGATAACTTCAGTCTCATCAGCAAATCAGCCTCTCAATCATAATTGTCATTCTCTTTATTTAACTCATCAATTTAGCAACTTTTAGAGACTAGTGAAATGTTAACTTGCTAATTTTAAGTTTCCCAAACTTCCCAAGTAAGAAGATATATAGAAGGATACAGAGGGCTCTGTGATATATTATAGATGTACTCACCTTTTTTTTTTTTTCTTTTTTATCTTCATTAAAGAACAATGGTGAGCTTTGGAAATAATATTCTAAATGACTCTAGCTATGAACAAAAAGGAGGCAAATGACATAGATAAAAGACTGAAGACACTGAAGTTAAGTTAGCCCCCACCCATTATTGAACAGCTGAATCTTTAGGTAGAGTTACATAATCTAGCTGATCCTCAGCTTTTATTATTATTACCAGGCATTTGTTGTGCATTTTTAATTACTAAGATAATATAAGCAAACTATCTCATGACACTTGAAAAATATAAAGGGCGGAACTAATGTTAGCTTATAATTCTCACAGCTTCAAAAAACACAGACCTAACAAATGTAAAAAGATTTAGATCCCTGGAGGAAGAAAAAGATAGGTGGCATATAACCCCTGGTATGAACCACTTATATTCTATTCCTGTTCTTTATACTTCTTTATGTTTCATAAAAACTATTCATTCCCCAATAGAAATCATCTCACAGATGTCATTTCTACATGTTTTAAGACAGAACTCTTGCATTTGCAACTTGTAGTACAACTATTAGGCCATGAGCAATCATAAAAATGAGGCAAATGGCAAAGAATGTTCACTGCCAGGTACTCTCACCATGCTGAACAACCATAGGCACTTTATTTTCATGATCTATCCCTTTTTTAGATTTATTTATTTATTTATTTATATTTTAGAGAGAGAGTGAGCACACACCATGAACAGGGGTGGGGGGCCAGGGGAAGAAGGAGAGTATCTCGAGCAGACTCCTTGCTGAGCACAGATCCCCACATGGGGCTTGATCTCATGACCCCTGAGATCATGACCTGAGCCGAAATCAAGAGTCCAACACTCAACCAATTGCACCACTCAGGTGCCCCTATAGTCTATTTTTTTAACCTGATAATTATTCCATGTTATTAAAAAAATAACTATGTGGGGCGTCTGGGTGGCTCAATGGGTTAAGCCTCTGCCTTTGGCTCAGGTCATGATCCCAGGGTCCTGGGAATCGAGTCCCACATTGGGCTCTCTATTCAGGGAGCCTGCTTCCCTCTCTTTCTCTGCCTGCCACTCTGCCTATTTGTGATCTCTCTGTCAAATAAATAAAAATCTTTAAGAAAATAAATAAATAAAAATAAAAAAAATTAACTATGTGAAGAGTTCAGGCAGACTGAAGAAACTGAAAATATTTGTACATATGTATTTATGCAGCACTATACTTACACTTTTAATGATTGGGGAACAAAAGAGTATTCTAGAAGGTACCATAAATGTAAATCACTCAAATGTAATAATGTAGTTTTACAATTTTACTATATCAGAACAAGAATTACCAATACAGAAATAAGAAAACAAATGTGATTTTCTATTTTAATGACAGATTTTATATTGTAGGATTTACATAAACACAGGAATAACATTTCTTAAATCTCTGCAATGTTAAGTTATGAGAAGGTATTAGAGGACAGATTGAGAAATATCATGAAAACTTTAAGTCATTTTTCAGATTCATTTATGCATTCTTTTCTACAAAATGTTAACAACTAAGGTATTTACTTCTCAATAGCAATGCTGCTAAAAAGTTTGATACAGTAGCTTTGACAAAATCAGACTGAAAGAGCCATATCAGATCACCGTAATACTTCCTATTTGTTTCTTCTAGCCACAAGAGTTTTTAATAATGATATTAATTTTAAGTGCTCCCAAAAGTTACTTTCCAAAATGTACACCCCTTCCATTAAATTTAAGTCAAGAATATTATTTTATAACTTATAAATACACAATTCAAATTCTATCCTTATGTCAGCTTGAAAAAATTGACTAAAATTTATCCTATCATTGGAATGCACATAATCATTATCAGAAGATTTGTTAATAGATATGAATACAAGTATGTAAGAAAGAGCAATTGCTGTCATTTCATCCTAAGTTTGTGCTCATGTTTTCATAGCAAAAGCTATTTAAAAGACACCCAGACATCTTTTCTTCAAAACTATGTTCCTCGCAACCAGAGTCCATCCATTATCTAGGATTAAATTCACATTTCAGATTGAGCAACTATTCCTTACTAAAGGCAAAATATATGTTGGTGAAGTAATACATTTTTTTATTACTATCAATTTACATATTTAAACAACTTAGCTGATTTTTTCCACTCAGTGTCTCATTATAAATAAGTTATTTTGACTAGAAAGTGAGATATACAGAACATGAAAACCCTGCACAGTAATAAGAATAAATATAGAAATATGCTTAAGACAAAAACAAACAAACGTGAAAGGCAATTTTCTACTTTATAATCTTGTCTAGATCTAGCTGTGTCTCCCTTTGCCCCCAACACCAAAAGGAATTGCAGTCACGTAATTCCTTTACTAATGTTTTTTTTTTCTCAGACAAGATACCCATATAGCAATGTCTGAGATAAAAGCATGTTTGTAGGAGCAGAAATGAGGGAGTGACACAGGGAAGGAAGGAATGCTTATACATGGTTGCATTACTGACTTAGTCACCATTGTGTATGTGATAATTCTCTGTTGAGGACTTGTTGAGGAGCCTTAAGCAAAGTACAATATGTTGGCTAATGGAACATAATTTCTTTTTTAAAAAAAGTAAATATAAAAAGGTATCTTAGAACTAGGCCTTCCAAGGATGATAAAAAGAAAGATTTATTTGTCACTCTCTCCCCTCATAAAATAAAATATTGCTCCTGGAACATTAGTATTTCCAAGAGAAAGGATGTTCCTACATATTCTCATGTCAAGGCATCAGAGAACTATGGGAAGAAGCAAAAGGTGCAGAATATGTGCTTGACATGAGAAACTCTCTGGTTTTACCCACTCTAAATTAGTCGCTGCAGCTATGCTGGTATATTAAGATGAAGAGGATGAAGAGATGAAGCCAAGACATACACACACACACACACACACATTCTCAGTTAACCCCAATCCATGCTATAATCCCTTTCAGTCAGATCCAAATTTTATGAGATTTCATAAAAAATAATTATGCCTAATTATGACTAATTGATCCTGCAAGTTACCTTGAGGTCTTAACTGATTCACCATACTCCTCTCATCCTTCTCTACTATGCATTCTATATTTCCCGATTTTTCATTTCTCATATCAATTGGTCCAGTTTTGTTTTGTTTTGTTTTGTTTTGTTTTTTGTCTATTGGTGCAACTCAGAACATCATCCTTCAAGGAATCCTTCAATTGCCTTGTTTTTTTGAGGCCATAGTTGCTGCAAGTGTAGGCCAAGAGAAATTAGGATGAATGGAGCCCACCTTATATCCACTTTTTGGTTCCCAAATGAGTATTGTTGTTGTTCTTGTTTTTTCCGATGTAGCATACTATATCATTCATTGGTTCAACACTGATACCACATCCCAGGAGACAGAACTCCAAGCCTCAGTGGTAATCACTGACCTGACATTTTAGCTGAAGTTTTATGAGGTTAATCTATAGTTCTATCAGTTGTTGAGATGTTTCTGAGTAATGAGATATATGGGAGGACTCGTGGAGCCAATGCATAATATAGAATTTCATTTATTAAAAATTAAGACTCTTTTTCCAATGCTAGTGCAGGTGTCATGGTAATAAATCAGGATTTTGTAAACTCTCTCATGAGGATTCAGTCTGGCAGTACTTAAAATCAGCAAAAGGCTTTTGTCAGATTTTGTCAGATGACTAGTAACACAGTCCCCAACTATTAATCTATGAACTTGTTTTCTAGGGCTACTTCACATATTAACCCAAAGCAGAGCCTGAGACAAAGACCTACAGTAAGGTAGTTTTCAGAGGGGCAGGGGTTGTAATGCTAGGGAGTTGACAAAAAGGAGTAAGTCAATATAAGGATGGTTATGACACAGGTTCCACTTGTGGGTGACTCAGCACACAATGCTATCAATACCTTTCAAGGAGCCTTATGAAATGTAGCTCAGAAGTATCCACTCAGGATAAATGAAGGAAACACATATCAATTGACTCTTCTCCCCCTTGGATAAAGTTTTGGCTTATGGAGTATTAACTCTCTCACTCTTCCAAGTAACTCATTCAAGAGGATCAAGCAATTCCTGCAGGTTTCTCAGCTGGCTTCCTATACTGTCTTCAGAGAAGCCTTGGGGAAAGAAGTGCCAGGTACAGGAGATACCAAAGCAAGGTGCAATCAGGTTAACCTGTGCAAAGCTTATGAAACTGCCCAGATCCAATGCAACATAGCCAAAATAATTGGTGAGGGCAAGAGTCTACAAAGTTGGCACAAAAGCTCTCCAGAAACTCGGTACTTTGTAATGGTTAAGGTGGTCATAGTGAAAGTGAATTCTCATTCCATAGTCACTTTATCAATATTCATTTTTTCTTCCTCTAAGAAGGGTCAAGTTAAGCCTTCAAGGTTCTATATATAACTATAATAAGTCATAAACTAACATACTTTAAGGAAATAACTGGTAATTACAAAATATGTCTATAATATTCAGTAAATTTGAATTATTTTTCTTAGCCAGTGAGAGGCTTTGTTTTATTAAGTCAGTAGATGAACTTCTTTTCTCTAAAACTAATGTTAACCTAAGCCATGAAAATCAGGTTTATTCTCCCACATAAATCCTTTATCTAAAATAAAAGAATCTCAAAGCACAGTTTCAGGGTTTGCCAATTCACCTGTTGTTGCATCAATGGTTTGATGAAGCAGTTGTTTTTCTTGTTTATTTCCCATTCAAAATAAAATTAGATGAATTAAAGGCATTCATAATCATACCCTTGATTTCATGGTATTTTTGTCATAATTATTGGGTGGGCTAAAACAATATCAAACTAGTAAATTGATCTCTGCTATCTCATAGGCTTGTTATTTATCTTGATTTAATAAAGACATCAGGTGGATTTATTTATTAAAAATGGATATTATTCACTTTTTAATGATGTACCAGGGGTATTGAGCTTTGGGATACAGTTTGCAAACTGAATTATTTTCATAGTAAGATTGTTCTCCTTATAAAGAGTATTATAATTTATTTCCTAGGCTAAAGAACATTAAAAGCAGTTTTAAATAGAAGTTTTCTTTTAAGAATAATCAAAATAATATCAATGAAGTACCTACTATGTGCAAAAGACTGAACTAGATTCTGGGAGTTAAAAAATGAATACAGCTTAGTCCTTTACATTCACTGTCTAGTTAAGAATTTTAGTTTGCTTTGTAAAACTCAATAGTATTTTGCATTAGAGTTTCATTACATTATATACATATAATTTTGTTTTCTCTGATACATGTTGAATTTGAGATTAGTAGGATGGATTTACTAATATTTAATGGTTATATATTATCCTAGACATACAGCC
Source organism: Spilogale gracilis (assembly GCA_004023965.1). Lineage (NCBI taxonomy): Eukaryota > Metazoa > Chordata > Mammalia > Carnivora > Mephitidae > Spilogale > Spilogale gracilis. The sequence continues at coordinate 10,697 of PITA01026890.1, forward strand.
AAAAGTAGACATTATTTTTACACATAACCATACCAAAACAAATGCCAAATTCTACTCATTTGTTTATACTGTGCCTTTGAATTGCTTGCTTTGATTTTATTCTGTTATCACTATAGTCCAGTTTTTCATGTTTCATGTCTAGAATATAACAGTGTTCTCCTTTCTTTTGTCTATCCTCTTTTTTTTTAAAGATTTTATTTATTTATTTGACAGAGTGAAACACAGCTAGAGAGGGAACACAAGCAGAGGGACTGAGCGAGGGAGAAGCAGGCTTTCCGCCGAGCAGGGAACCCGATGTGGGACTCGATCCTGGGTCTCCAGGATCATGACCTGAGCCGAAAGCAGTTGCTTAACCAACTGAGCCACCCAGGCGCCCCATTTTTGTCTATCCTCTTATGTACATTCCTAATGCACACCATTGTCTATAATTTGGGTGACCACACATTCCAATTTGCCTGATAATTTCTCAGTATTGCCTACTATAATTATTGAGAACAGACCCTTTCAGTCTAAAGAAATGATCTAGTTAGAGACACCTGAAAAGATGCTCAACATCACTCATCATCAGGGAAATACAAATCAAAACTACAGTGAGATATCACTTCTTACCAGTCAGAATGGCTGAAATTAATGGCTGAAACAAGAAACAACAGGTGTTGGCAAGGATGTGGAGAAAGAGGAACACTCTTGCAGTGTTGGTGGGAATGCAAAGTGGTGCAGCCACTCTGGAAAACAGCATGGAGTTTCCTCAAAAAGTTAAAAATAGAACTGTCTTTATCAACCAGCGCCAGATTTTGGAAAGAGCATCCACTGAGTGGTGAACGGATAAAGCAGTGGTGGTATATATTTACAATGGCATATCAGCCATCAAAGAGAATGAAATCCATCTGCAGATGGACATCTAGGCTCTTTCCATAGTTTGGTCATTGTGGACATCCCTGCTATAAACATTGGGGTGCATGTGCCCCTTTGAATCACAATCACATTTGTATCTTTGGGGTGAATACTCAGTAGTGAAATTGCTGGGTAGCTCTATTGTCAACTTTTTGAGAAACTTCCATACAGTCTTCTAGACATCATTATTGGGTGGGCTAAAACAATGTCAAACTAGTAAATTGATCTCTGCTATCCCATAGGCTTGTCATTTATCAATTTAATAAAGACACCAGTTGGCTTTATTTATTAAAAATGGATATTATTCACTCTTTTATTGATATATCAGGGGCATTGAGCTTTGGGATACAGTTTGCAAACTGAATTATTTTCACAGTAAGTCTTCCAGAGTGGCTGAACCAACTTGCATTCCCACCAACAGTGTAGGAGGGTCCCCCTTTCTCCACATCCTCACCAACATGTGTCATTCCCTGACTTATTAATTTTAGTCATTCTGACTGGTGTGAGGTGGTATCTCAGATGTGGTACACACACACACACACATTATGCAGCCATCAAAAATGAAATACTGCTATTTTCAATGATGTGTATGGAACCAGAGTGTATTATGCTAAGCAAAATAAGTGAATCAGAGAAAGGCAATTATCATATGATCTCACTGATATGTGGAATTTGAGAAACAAGGAAGAGGATCATGGGGGAAGAGAAGAAAAAAATGAAATGGGATAAAATCAGAGAGGGAGACAAACCATAAGAGACTCTTAATCTCAGGAAACAAACTGAGGGTTGCTGGAGTGGAGAGGGGTGTGAGGGCTTGGATGGCTGGGTGATAGACATTTGAGAACGTGTGTGCTATGGTGAGTGCTGTGAATTGTGTAAGGCTGTTGAATCACAGACCTGTATACCTGAAACAAATAATACATTATATATTAATTAATTAATTAATTAAGATAGATAGATAGATAGATAGATGATAGATGATAGATAGATAGAGAATGAAATCCTGCCATTTGCAATGGCATGTGTGGAGCTACAAAGTATTATGCTAAGAGAAATAAGTCAGACAGAGAATGATAAATACCATACGATTTCACTTATATGTGGAATTTGAGAAACAAAACAGATGTACACAGTGGGGAAAAAGACAAACCAGGAAACAACTCTCAACTATAGAAAACAAACTGAGGGTTGCTGGAGGATAGGTGGGCAGGGATGGATTAAAGGGATGAAGGGTTATGGAGGGCACATGTTGTGTTGAGCACTGGGTTTTGTATGGAGGTGGTGAACTATTAAATTATAACACTGAAACTAATATTACATGGCAGAATAACTGTGATTTATTTTTTAAAATCTTAAAAATATTTTATTTATTTATTTGACAGAGAGAGACACAGTGAGAGAGGGAACATAAGCAGGAAAAGCAGGTGGGTGAGAAGCAGGCTCCCCGCTGAGCAGGGAGCCTGATGTGAGGTTCGAACCCAGGACCCTGGGATCATGACCTGAACCAAAGGAAGATGTTTAATGACTGAGCCACTCAGGTGCCCCAAATAACTGTGATTTAATAAAATAAAAAGTAAAAAGAAAAATATCCAGTTGGGAAATAAATTTCATGCCCATCACAACTACAATGACATTATATTCAACTTACACTTTTCTAAGTCTTTTAATGACCAAGGCCAAAAAAATTGTATGCAGGATTCAAAGCCCTCTATAATTTGACCACAATCTACTATATTTTTAAAAAAATATATTTATTTTTGGCAGGGAGAGAAGTAGAAGAGGAGAGAGAGGGGAAAGAATCCACAGAGTATAGAGACCAACATAGGGCTCGATCCCACAACCCCAAGATCATGACCTGAGCTCAAAACCAGGAGTAAGAAGCTCAACTGAATGAGCCACCTAGGTGCCACCACAATCCACCATTTGAGCTTTGTTTAATATATCTTATTTTTCAACCTTCCTAAATTATTCTCCTTCTCTAATGATTTTGATGACCAACTCAAATTCTTGGATTTCATGCTGCCCTTCCTGATCACTTATACTTTTTCTTTGAACCACAGTAAATACTTATCACTAATATACAATGATACATATAAAATATTGTTTTCTAGTAAAGTTAGCTCTAATATGCAGCATGTGGTTGCCTGACATGTTCTGAAGAGATATTTAATAGTGTTTAATAGTGTAGTCTCTGGTGCATAATGGTTAGGGCTTTAATAGATCCTCTGGTGTGTTCTAACATTTACACTGTTTTTTTCATTTTGTTATGCAATTTTCAAGGCAACACAAGGAAACTCAAATAGGAAAAGGTTTAGAAATAGAAGGAACTACTAGAAAACAAATAACATCAGATAATACTTCAAAAATATTACCTACACCATCACCATTTTTATCTCACTAATAGATCTTTGCAAATTTGAAGGTAAATATTACTTCAATAAAAAGATGGGAACCAGATATATATAGTAAATTTGGTTTTACATGACTGAATACACCACATTTAAAGAATGTGAGGGTGTGATGGGATGTAGTATTATTTTCCCCATGCCAGTGGTTTAGTTGTTTGGCTTGATCTTGGGAAATTTCTTATCTCACTTGAGAGCAACTACTCATTTATCCAGGAAGGCTGGTCATCCCAGTGCTGGTTCTTTCCCTTACAAGAGTTGTGATCTAACTTTTTAAGATTCTCTGAAACTGACTCCTTTGAATCCAGGCCCAACAACATCCCTGTCTGGTCTTTACCTGAGGCAACTTGTCATCTAGTGTATAAGAGAAGAATACACATAAATAAATGCAATCAGTGCAATAAGAACTATAATAAAGCAATACACAGGTGAAATGGAGAATAAGTGTTGGAACTTGGCTACCTATTGCTCAAATCTAGGGTAAACTGGAAAAATACTATGCAGAAGTATTTGATTGGCAAATCAATTCAATGAAATAATCATTTGATGGATAATTAATTTCACTAATACTTTCTTATTTTACAACAGCCCTTTCTTCTATGCTATTTCAACCATATTAATAGTGCTGAAATGTGGGGTTATGGGAGTAATCTACAACTTGTAAGGCAGGATCATTATCTTTCAAGTTATTATCAGATTCATTCACCCTTCTACAAGGCTGGATAAGCTTATGACCAATCTATACAACACAAACTAATGCCATACAAATGATCACCTTTATAATAAAAGCTAAACATAAATCTCAAAATTTGATGAGTGAGTTATTCAAAACTACTATGCTGTGTGTATGGAACTTTGTATAATAAGCCAACCCTATTAACTCTTCCTTGTTCACCAGAAGACTGACATATCATTTTCTCTGAGCTGTCAATATCCATGGTAACTATAACAAATTTTTGTCCTCTAGATGGTACTTCTGAAAAAAAAATACCTTGGTAACGGTTTGAAAGAAACAGAAATTCTTTAAAAAAATTTAAAAAATTTTATAGCTACTCATTTAAAGTGAAAAAGTCAGAAAGTGGCAGATCTTTGTATATGAGTCTGTCAGAGGATCTCCTTGCTCTGTTTCTGTCATTTAGCTTTCTCTCATTTTATATTTGCACAAAGCAACATTGGTACATTTAAGAAACGCAATTCAAAAATGCCTGGAGAAAAATCTGGTATTCTAAAAGTATCTCAAAAGGAAAGGTTTAAAATATTATCTTTGATCATTTCCTGTGACCATTTATTTTTTTTAAATTGATGTATTTCTTTTAACTTCTTTTATTAAGGTCCCTAATGAAATACTACTTGCAGATAAAAGTAGGCCAGGAAAAACACAAGAGGGATAGAAATGTATTAATAAAAATTTAAGAAAAATACTCCCATCTACCTACACACTAGACCTGTCATGTATTTTTAGAATACACTTTGCTAGTTACTATCAGTGCTGGCAGATGTTTATTAGCAATATTTGAAAAAAGTCCAGAGTGCAAGTCATGCCAGATTAAAATATTAAATTCCCCATTAGCCTCTTCAGCTTTCTGTATGGGTGTCTGGAAGTCAATAATACATGGGGTTGGTAAGGTCAACTCAGATTGGGATAGGCCATTACATAGCAACCTGACAAAAAAGAAAATGGCTGAATAAGCATGACTGTTAGCACTCATGGAAGACAAGAGTCAGCTGTGAAGCTGGCCCAGAAAAAAGCAGAGCAACCACAGCTGTAATCAAGAGCATAAAAATAGGAAATGGGGAAATGTTACACACTGAGAGAATTAGGCACCCCGTCCATCTATGCCATTGAGCAACGGGCCTGGAGTGTCTGAGGGAGCTGAAGAAACATAATAAAAGACATGCAACCATGTTAGTATCAAGAGACATGATTCAATGAGTTTGTTTTCTGCTCTCTGTGGTCATAAGAGCTGTTAGTATATGACCAGGGGCAGTATGTATCTAGATGAATTATTTATTGATTTATTCATTAAATGTTTTTATTAAACAAGGCTAACATCTCTTCTCTTTGACACTAACATGGTCAATATAACCAAAAAGGAATTTTGGCTCCTCTGTAATAGTATTAACTAAAATAAAAATAATAAATTACATTATTATATTCAGATACTTAATAAATTTATTTGCCCAGTGCAGCCCAGGGTATGATAGCTGCTCACTGAAGAGTATGTAATTCTCCTCCTCTTCCTCCTAAGCACATAGAAAAATTTCTTTCTTTCTTTCTTTCTTTTCTTTTCTTTCTTTCTTTCTTTCTTTCTTTCTTTCTTTCTTTCTTTCTTTCTTTCTTTTTCTTTTTCTTCTTCTTCTTCTTCTTCTTCTTCTTCTTCTTCTTCTTCTTCTTCTTCTTCTTCTTCAGCTTTCTTTCAATTATATATGTCTAGGTTACTGAGCCCTAGGCAATGAATTTTGTGTGGAACTTATATATGACTTTTTCAGATCAAGGCTTTTATGAAGTGGTTTTGTTTCCTCTGTACTCTCCTACTCCTTCTTCCAGCTAGACAGAGACAGCACCAATAAAACCCTAGATTTAAAGTGTCTAATAAAATAGCCATTAGCCACATGTGGCTATCTATATTTAAATTAATGAAAATTAAATACAATTATAAGTCAGTTCCTCAGCCACACTATCCACTTTCCAGGGGCTCAAAAGCCACAAAAGTGGTGGTGGCCACTACCATTGAAAAACAGATCCATCAGGCACCTGGTTGGCTCAGTGAGTTAAAGCCTCTGCCTTTGGCTCAGGTCATGATCTCAGGGTCCTGGGATTGAGGCCCCTGGGGAGCCTGCTTCCTCCTCTTCTCTCTCTCTGCCTGCCTGTGATCTCTCTCTCTGTCAAATAAATAAAATCTTAAAACAAACAAACAAACAAACAAACAAACAAATCCATCATTGCAGAAAGTTCTATAGGACAGTGTTGCCGTAGACCATGGCGCAGCAAAAATACAGAAACAGACTTAGTCCCTGAATCATCACAACAAAAACCACATAGAAACTACTACCAACTACTTGCAACTATTATACAAATGAAAAATAAACATGCACCATGTTTGAGGCATTCTGCAGTGTGGGGTCTATACTACTCTAGCTGCCAGTTACTGTAACTAGTACAATCAGTAGGATATATTTAGCAAAAAATAGAGTTCCAATTAACCCAAAAGATAGCAGCACACACCAAACACAAGCCTAGGTTAGCATCAGGTAAGTTGGACAGTATTCCATTTACATGAAAGATAACATGATACTCAGAATATACATCCTTTGTCAACTAGTATAATTTCAATATCCATGTGGGACTTATAGCAAGTAAGCCAATGCAGTTTAAGGACTGAGGATAGGTGGGAAATGGGTTTATTATATAACCAACGCCATGTCTATTACACAATACAGGAAGTTTAATGACACAATGTGGAAAGATGCTGGTTCAACTACTGGCTACTGGTCTACTCAAAGATAGACAGAAATTGAGGCTATGTCACTTCTTTAAGACAACAAGCAATCTGCAATTGTCAAAGAAGTGACATAGCCTCAATTTCTGTCTCACAAATCTAGGAAAGGTTAAGGAAGAAAATATCTAAACATTCATTGAGAATAGTAACAATATTAAATTGATGAAAGGACTTAGAAGTGGGTATTGATCATTTAGTAGGAAATCTCCATAACATTTCTGCAATTAGTTAGTGCATTTTGTGTTGGAATTCTTTGTCCTGTATATTGAAGTTATACCTTGGTGTTTGGCCAAAAGCAAAAACCCGCAAACAAACAAACAAACAAACAAAACACAACTGAATACATCAAGTCAAATACAAAAAGACAAAATACCCCTCATCTTATTTTTGTTTCTACAAGAAAAAATAGTGCCCAGAAAAACAGTAAATAGAATGCTGTGGGATATAAAGTGCATCATCTTTCCCCCTGTACTGAAAGAAAAAATTCAATTGAAGTATAAATCTTCAGAGGATGAAAAATAACAAATTCCATTCAGACTGAAGGTGTTTTTTTTCTCCCCATAGTTTACCGCAAGGGAAATAATAAAAATGTGAAGAGGATTTCATGTGATCTTATAAAATAATAGTAAAAATAGTTAAAAAAAACAACACAAAAACAAAACAAAACAAAAAAAAATCACTCTCAAACCACTAAGCAATGATATGTGAAAGAGTAATTTACTCTATGAGCCTTTTACTTTAGGTCAGAAGGTACACTTGTAAGAGCTGCTTAATTGTAACATCAGGATTTTACAGCTCATGAACTTTTGTATTGACATTAATGAACAGCCTAGGCAAGGTAAAATACTGATCAACACGGACATCTTAATTTCTTTAGAAAATTAATAAGGAGAGCTCTCTGGATGAGAATTTTACTGTGAGTACCTTGAGAATTAACCACTCTAATAGTGAATCTTGATTGATTGGGGGGAAAAATGTGTGCGTGCATGCACACACACACATAGACACTTTGTAGGTAGGTGATGGTGTGGGAAATTATCACATTGTATCAAGTCTTTTCCAAAGTTCATGTTTTTAGTTTTTTTCCTTTTATCGTTCTTTAAAAAAATGGATGCAAGTAAGATAGTAGATTGGCAAACAGAAATTTGAAACCTTGGGAATATAGTTCATTAGCAAAAGTAATTAACTGTTTCTTCATACAAATAATACTGCAAGGAAGTGTAATTAATAGTACTACACTTTTGATACTGAGAAATAGAATTTTCTGAGAATAACCCATAAACTAAGAATCTTTTCTTGCTCTCTCATAGGGATGGCATGATTTATAATGTGTAGAACACTAGCCAATCTGATCCTAACTGTCCATATATCCAAATAATGATTGGATGCAGGACATTGAATCAGAAGTTTATTTCTTAATAGGCTCAGTGTCAAGTAAACATAACTGTTCGGTAGTCGATGAGTGGCAGAACTTGAGCAGCTTTTGCCCTTCCTGGGTCATCTATCTTTAGACACCATGTGTCTGACAATGCAATTGTGTTTTTAACATGAACACAAAAGAAACAGAATTTTAACTGCAGCTGTAAGGTTGCAACAACACTATGATTCATGTGACACAACTATACTTTTAAATAAAATTGCTCTGCTAGTCACAAAAGGGCAGAAATGATCTAGGATACCCAGTATCCCAGTTTTGGTTGCTATAGCAAATTACCGTAGATTGAGTGGTTTATAAACAACAAAAAATTATTAAATACACACACACACACGGAGTTTGGTCCATTTGTCAGTTTATATATTCTTACATAATGTGTATATATTTTTATCCTGATTTGTATAATAAATGACATATATATATATATCCTGACTTATAAATAAATGCATATATATCCTAACTTATTTATACAAAAATAAATAAATCCACATATTTATAGCACAAACAACTCAGTATGTGAGTCAGTCTTTGTTGATAATAAGTCTAAGTATCTATAGGAAAATTCACCTTCCCTGTTCTTTTTCAAGCAGATTTTAGGTTCTGAATCCACATATATTTTATCAACATTTCATGAAAATACCCTGTTGGCAATTTTATTGCAAGCAATTATATATAAGGATCTATTTGAGGAGAATTCAGATTATTAAAATATTGACCCCCTTCCAATCCAAATACATGTTATCTTTAATGTTTTTCATGAAGTTCTAAGATAATCTATATAGAGGATTTTAAAAAAGATTTTATTTTTTGTTTGAGAGGGAATGAGTAAGAGAGAGAATGAAAAGGGGGAGGGGCACAGGGAGAAGCAAACTCCCCGCTAAGCAGGGAACCTCATGCTGGACTCAAAACCAGGAGCCTGTGATCATGACCTGTGCTAAAGGCAGATGCTTAATTGACTGAGTCACCCTGGCACCTCATCTCTTAGAGGTTTTAATTAGAAAAATACAACACTAGCAATAAAGATGTAGAGCACTTAAACAGAATTATTAACCTTCATGCTTAGAAATGCTATTTATTTCATACATATAGTCTGCTACTTTTTAAAAAAAAATTTACCTGAATAGTATTTCAATGTAAACAATCATATTATTTGTAAGTATGTTTCTTTTTAACCTTTATGTCTTTAGCTTACCTTACTAAACTTATTAAGACCTGTACTATGATGCTGATTAAAAGGGATGATAGTTGGCATATTTGTATGTAGTTGTTGATTTTAAGAGTTAAAATGTTCAACACATAAGAATGTTGAAAGTTTGGGCACCTGGGTGGCTCAGTCATTAAACATCTGCCTTTGGCTCAGGTCATGATCCTGGAGTCCTGTTATCAAACCCCGCACCGGGCTCCCTGCTTAGTAGGAAGACTGCTTCTCCCTCTCTCACTCCCCCTGCTTGTGTTCCCTCTCTAGCTGTGTTTCTCTCTGTCAAATAAACAAACAAATAAAATCTTTAAAAATAAAAAAAATGTTTAAAGCTTTCTTTTTAGCCTTTCTGAGTCTATGTTTCCTACTTTAAAAAAAAAGAATAATGATATTTTTTAATCTTTCTTTTTCCTGCATCTATTAAGATTACACCATGTCTTTCCCCTTTTAATCTGATAACATATTAAATTGATTTTCTAAGGGTACTATCCCTGCATCCCTAAGGTAAACCTAATTTGGATATATCTTTTTTATAGGATTCTGGATTGTGGCTTATAATTTAAAAGATGTTCTATCATTTTATTTCCTTAACATTTTGAATTTAAAGTTCGAATAGTTTCACACAATTATTTGAGGAAAACTGTTCCTTTTCTATCCTCCCTGGAAAAAAATGGGGGATTAAAACATGCATTCCTTGAAAATATATTTAAAAACATATATATCTGGTGATATTTCTCTTTTTCCTTGAGCTGATTGCCAAATTTTATTTTTCTAGCAATTTTACACTTTTGTCTAAATCTCAAAGTTTTAATCTCATTCTTAATAGCTTCCCTGATTCATTTTATTCAGTAAAATTTATTTCTCATTTCTTTTTCCCTTTGCCCTATCCCATTAAGAATTTCATCTATTTAATAAACATATATATACACATATATATGTAGAATATAGAAAAATATATAGATTGGTATATGTACCAACTCTTATTTATAGAATATATATAACATATATATCATATATATGTATATAATGGAATATTACTCAGCCATGAAAAGAGTGAGATTTTTCTCAATTGCAATGACATGGAGCCAGAGTGTATTGCACTAAGTAAAATAAATCAGAGAAAGACAAATACCATCAAATTTCACTCATATGTGGAATTTAAAAAAACATAACAAATGAAAAAAGAGAGAGACAAACCAAGAAAAAAATTGTTAACTATAGTGAACAAATGTGATTACCAGGTGGGAGATGGGTGGGCAAATGGGAGAAATAGGTGCTGGGGATTAAGAGTACACTTATCGTGGTGAGCCCTGAGTGATACATAGAATTGTTGAATCACTATATTGTACACCTGAAGCTAATATAACACTGTATCTTAACTATACTGTAATTAAAATTAAAAATTAAAATTAATAATTTCAGTCTCTACCATAGGAAACTAAAGAAGAGCAATATAAAACTAAGCAAGAAAAAATTAAAAAACTAATAAAAATTAGAGCAGAAATCCACTAAGTTGAAATCAGAAAAGCAATAAAGAAAATAAAAAAAATAAAAGCTGTTTCTTTGAAAAGATAAGTAAAAATGGGCAAGGTTCTATCCAGGCTAACCATGATAAAAATTAACAGGACAGGAAATAAGTGTTGGAGAAGATGTAGATAAAGGGGAACCCTCTTACACTCTTGGTGGGAATGCAAGTTGGTGCAGCCGCTTTGGAAAACAGTGTGGAGATTCCTTAAAAAATTAAAAATAG
>PITA01026891.1:0-21878 GCA_004023965.1 Spilogale gracilis
ATGATTGTTTCTATTTCCTTGGTGTTAGTCATGATCTCTCCCCTTTCATTCATGATTTTGTTAATTTGGGTCTTCTCCCTTTTCTTTTGGGTTAGTTTGGCCAATGGTTTATCGATCTTATTGATTCTTTCAAAGAACCAGCTTCTAGTTTCGTTGATGCGTTCTACTGTATCTCTAGTTTCTGATTCATTCATCTCTGGAAGGCCTCAATATTGACAGCTGCTGACTGATGAGGGTGTGGTTGCTTCAGCAGTGGTTTTTGATGGGGTTTCAAGTTTAGTGCTGGTTGTTTGGGTTGTTGCAGGTTCAAGGGTGCTATGTGTGGTAGTTTTGGGTTTAGTGTTGAATCCATGGCTGCTTTAAGGTATAAGACTGTTTTCTGGGGGCGCCTGGGTGGCTCAGTTGGTTAAGCAACTGCCTTCGGCTCAGGTCATGATCCCTGAGACCCGGGATCTAGCCCCACATCGGGCTCCCTGCTCGGCGGGAAGCCTGCTTCTCCCTCTCTTGCTCCACCTGCTTGTGTTCCCTCTCTGGCTGTGTTTCTCGCTGTCAAATAAATAAAATCTTTAAAAAAAAAGTGTTTTCTGGGGTGGTTTTAAGCTTGGTGATGGTCACTGAGGTTGTTTTGGTGTTTTGAGTTCATCAGTGGTCTTTGGGTTGGTTTTTGGTTCAGTGGCAGTCTCTTGAGTGATTTTGTGTTCATAGATATTTAATAAAGTACTTTTCTTTTTTTCTTTCCAGGTGGAATGTTTTTTGTTTTTGTTATTTATTTTTAGGTTTATTGTGTTGTGGTCAGGTTAGTTGAGTTGGTTATCTATATTCTTTGGTATTTTTTGAAATTTTGTTGTAAAACACGGTCTCTTTTGGTAAATATTTTTGGTGCATTAGAAGTGAAGTTGTGTTTCCTTATTATCAAGACTTAGAATTTAACATACACCTAAAAGATCTATTTTAGTGTCTAAGTTACTTATTTGGTGATAAAGTTATGTCCACCTCTTTTTGTGCGCTTGATCTGTCTTAAGAGATTTTCTTTGATTTTCCTATTATTAATATGTTTCTGTTCATTTTATCATTGAATCCATTTAGTTCCTGATCTCTAAAATTTCAGACATAAATATTAATAACTGCTGATTTTTTCTGATAATTATAGGCCTTAGCATTATGAAATATCTTCTTTTGTACCTCTAACTGCTTTTTGATTATATTCTACCTCATTAAGTGGTGCTATTGTGATCCCTTTTTTTATTTGTATTTATGTGCTACATCTTTTGCTATCCTTTTATTTTTTAATCTTTCTGAATATCTTTGTTTTAGTTACTCTTTGTTTATGGTTCTCTGTTGGATTTTGCTTTGTTAGCCAATCTCAAAATCTTTTTCTTTTTATATGTAAGTTAAGCACATTTATATTTATTGATATGATTGACAAGTTTGGATTTAGCTATGTCAGAAATTTTATATATATACATATACACATCACTCTGTGTTTCTGTGTTCTCTTTTTTGGGGTGTCTCTTTTCTGTATCTTTCCATGTTTAGAAATATTTTAATTTTTTCTTTATACTCTATCCTTGTATAATACCCTTAGTCTCCTCATTTTTTGAATACTGTCTGTTACTCCCTATACTAGGAGCAATACTGAAATCAGTTACTAGATTTTTTCCCCAACCCTTTTTCTCTGTCCTTTTTAAATTTATTTTAAATTTATTTATTTGATAGAGAGAAACACAGCTAGAGAGGGAACACAAGCAGGGGAAGTGAGAGAGGGAGAAGCAGGCTTCCTGCTGAGCAGAGAGCCCGATGTGGGGCTGGATCCTGGGACTATAGGATCATGGCCTGAGCCAAAGGCAAATGCTTAAAGACTGAGCTACCCAGGCGCCCCCCTTTTTCTCTGTCCTTGAATCTAATTTGAATTAACCAATTACTCTCTGATAATGTGTATAAAGAAATCAATGAGCTTGTCCTTCCTTTCTTTCTTCTTTCTTTCTTTCTTCCTTCCTTCCTTCCTTCCTTCCTTCCTTCCTTCCTTCCTTCCTTTCTTTCTTTCTTTCTTCTTTCTTCTTTCTTCTTTCTTTTTAAACATTTTATTTATCTGACAGAGAAACACAGCTAGAGAGGGAACACAAGCAGGGGGAGTGAGAAAGGGAGAAGCAGACTTCCTGCGGAGCAGGGAGCCCCTATGCAGGGCTGGATTCTGGGACTCCGGGACCATGACTTGAGCTGAAGGCAGTCTCTTAACCAACTCAGCCACCCAGGTGCCCCACTTGTTGTATTTTCTATATATTCTCCTATTAGCGACTAGTATATTTTCTGAAAGTTGTACTGTATCTGCATTATGAGAGCATGTAACCATTACATACTATATCTTCTTCCTTATATACATAATTAAATCTTAGTTATACAGGAAAATAAATATTCAGTACTCACCATGAACCCATTTTTGATATCTTTTGTAGCACTTGTTTTCTTTCTCTTTTAAAAAAATTATATGTAGTTGACATATAACATTGTATTAGTTTTAAGTGTACAACAGTAATTTCATTTTGTATATAATGCAAAATGCTTACTACAGTAAGTTTATTTAACATCCATCACCATACATAGTGAGTTTTTTTTTTTATGATGAGAACGTTTTTAAAGATTTTATTCATGTATTTGTCAGAAAGGGAGAGAGACAGAGAGATACCAAGCACAAGCAGGGGGAGAGGCAGGCAGAGGGAGAGGGAAAAGCAGGCTCCCCGCTGAGCAGGGAGTCTGATACCAGAATTCTGGGATCAAGTCCAGAGCGCTATGCAGACCCTTAACTGACCGAGCCATCCAGGCATCCTGAGAACTTTTTTTTCTTTTTGTGATGAGAACTTGTTGAGATCTCTCTTAGTAACTTTAAAATACACAATACAGTATTATGAACTGTAGTCACCAGGCCGTATAGTAAACCTGTAGGACTTACTTATCTTACAACTGGAAGTTTGTACCTTTTGACCATTTTACATATTTTGCCACCCCAAGGCCTGCCCTACCTCTTCTCTGTTCCAACTACCAATCTAATGTGTTCCCTGTATCTATGAGTTCTGTTTTGTTTTTTTAGATTCCACATATAAGTGAGATCATATGGTATTTGTCTTTGTCTAATTTATTTCACTTAGCATAAGGCCATCAAGGTACATCCATGTTGTCATGAATGGCAAGATTTCCTTCTTCTTTTTTTTTTTACAACTGAATAATGTTCCATTATATATATATATATATATATATATATATATATATATATATATACATACCACATTTTCTTTATGCATTCATCCATTGATGGACACTTAGGTTGTTTCCTTGTCTTGGCTATTGTAAATAATGCTGCAGTGAATATGGGGGTTTCTTTTCCATTCTTTTCTTTTTTTTTGTACAGATTCCAGTACATGAGCCACAGACCTCAACTTAAAATAGTCACAGAGGTGAAACGAGAGATACAAATTAATCTGCTCATTTAAACTTTCCTTAACAGCCATGGATAATGTGAATTTGCGAGAAGATTGTGTAGGTGTAGATATGTAAAGGAAAAAGAAAACAAGAGGAAAGAAAGAGGACGTTTCTGTCCCAACTTTTTCTGATTGCTTGTGCTTCCATGTTTCTGAAATGGGCCAAGAAAAGCTGCCAACCAAGAAGGTACAAGAGAAGGAAATAGATGTAATATATAGATTCTTAGTATCTAGTGAAGAAAGGAAAGTAACTCTGACACTCCATTTCCAAATTACAGAACAGGTAGGTATTACTCTTATTTAATTATGCAGTCCTTTCTATTCTGTCAGATGTTGGCAAAATTTTCTGTGCACCATTTTAATGTTTTGTGATGTAATTCTTTCATATTTCCTGCCTGTTCTTTCCACACTGATTTTAACCATACAAAAAACTTACACAAAAGAGGAGAAATTTTATGCATGACAAATAAGAATATTGTATTGGGGCAATTCTTGATAAAAGTTAGCATTTTATATAACAATATAGGATATGGCAGAAGTAAGCTCAAAATGTGGTATGTTGCAACTGCATTATAATTAACCAAGTCCAAATTGAAATTTTACACCAACTGTAAATCATGGACTAAGATAAAACTCAGTAAACTCATGCCTGAGCCAGAATTTGCTTTCCTTGGCTTAAAATTTTTTTTAATTTAAATTCTATTTAGTTAATATATAGTTGTTTTAGTTTCATGGGTAGAATTTTGTGATTACATCAGTTGCATATAACACCCAGTGGTAATATCATCAAGTGCCCACCTTAATCCCATCACCCAATTCCCCCATTCCCCCCCACTCTCTCCCCTCCAGCAGCCCTCTGTTTCCTCTAGTTAAGAGTCTCTTTTGGTTTGCCTCCCTCTCTGTTTTTGTCTTACTTTATTTTTCCTTCCCTCCCCCTATGTTCATCTGTTCTATTCTTTAGATTCCTGTGAGTCAAACCATCTGTTCTATTCCTTAGATTCCTGTGAGTCAAATCATTCCTGAGTCAAATCTTTTGCTTAGGTAATACTCTCAAGTTCTATCCATGTCATTGCAAATGACAAGATTTCATTCTTTTGGTTGGCTGAGTAATATTTCATTGTGTGTATATGTATGTACGTACGTGTGTGTGTGTGTGTGTGTGTGTGTGTGTACTGCATCTGCTTTGTTCATGTTGACAGACATCTAGGCTCTTTCTATATTTTGGTTATTGTGGGCATTGCTGCTATAAACATTGGAGTGCATGTGCCCCTTTGAATCACTGATTTTGTTATCTTTTGGATAAATACCTAGTAGTGCAATTGCTGGATCATAGGGTAGTTCTGTATTTATTTTTATTTTTATTTTTTTAAAAGATTTTATTCATTTGACAGAGAGAAACACAGCTAGAGAGGGAACACAAGCACGGGGAGTGAGAGAGGGAGAAGCAGGCCTCCCCCCCGAGCAGGGAGCCCGATGTGGGGCTCGATCCTGGGTCTCCGGGATCATGACCTGAGCCAAAGGCAGTCGCTCAACCAACTGAGCCACCCAGGTGCCCCAGGGTAGTTCTGTTTTTAACTTTCTTTTTTTTTTTTTTTAAAGATTTTATTTATTATTTGACAGAGAGAAACACAGCTAGACAGGGAACACAAGCAGGGGAAGTGAGAGAGGGAGATGCAGGCTTCCCGCCGAGCAGGGAGCCCTGATGCTGGGCTGGATCCTGGGACTCCGGGATCATGACCTGAGCCAAAGGCAGTTGCCTAACCAACTGAGCCTCTCAGGCGCCCCTGTTTTTAACTTTCTTAAAAAAAGGATTTTATTTATATATCTGTTGGAGGGAGGGAACACAAGCAGGGTGAGTGGCAGGCAGAGGGAGAAGAAGACCGCTTCTCCCCGCTGAGCAAGGAGCCTGATGTGGGACTTCATCCCAGGACCCTGGGAACATGACCTGAGCTGAGGGCAGACACTTAAATGACTGAGCCACCAAGGCGTCCCTATTTTTAACTTTTTGAAGAACCGCCATACTGTTTCCCAGAGTGGCTGCACTGGTTTGCCTTCCCACCAACAGTGTAAGAGGGTTCCCCTTCCTCTAATCCTTACCCTTGTTTTGACAACAAACTACTAACTTTGCATAGGATAAGCAGTAGAGAATAAAATACTACATTTTTTGAACCAATCCATGGTAATAAAGGATAGCTAATTCTCATTTGGTAACCAATTAGATTAAAAAAAAGATTTATTTATTTATTTTAGAGAGAGAGCTCTCACACTTGCATGAGTAGGAGGGGCAGAAGGAGAAGGAGAGAGAATCTTAAGCAGACTCTCAAGCTGAGTATAGTGGCTCCTGCTGAGCTTGATTTCAGGACCTTGAGATCAAGATCTGAGGCAAAATCAAGAGTCAAATGCTCAATGGACTGCACCACCCAGGTGCCTTACCAATTAAATTAAATAACAAATCCAGCAGAAAGAGAAATGCATCCAAACTATATCCAGAGATCACTATGTAGACAGAAACTATGTCTAAATGACATTAAACTTGGAGTAAGAGTAAAACCAATAGAATCTGTCATTTATTAGTACCTAGCATGTGCCAGTTAGTAGGCTAGGTAGTTTATGTACATCATCTTGTTTAATCTTTTTAGAAAATTTTATGTACTTTTTAATTAAAGCTCATAGTTTACATTAGGGTTCACTCTTTGTATCATATGTTCTATGGATTTTGGCAAATGAAAAATATCATGTGTCCACCATTATAAAACCATACAAAGTAGTTTCAATGCTCTGAAAATACCCTGTCCTTCATCTTTCATCCACAGCCTCCCACTCCCCATTGGTGTGCCAGAATTTGTTTATCCATTCAATTATTGAAGCATATTTTCGTTGCTTCCAAATTTTGATTAAAGCTTCTATAAACATTCATGGGAAGGTTTTTATCTAGACATAAGTTGTCAGCTCTTTTGGGTAAATACCTAGGAAAGTGACTTCTGCATCATGTGTTAAGACTATGGTTAGCTTTTAAAGAAACTGCCAGACTGTCTCCCAAAGTGTCTGTACCCTTTTGCCTTCCTGTTGCTTCATCTTTTAGTAGCCCTTCAGTCTGGGTATTTGCACCTGTCACTTAGATGGGAAAACTGAGATTCCAAGAGGTTACATAATCTACCCAAAGTCGCACAGCAGAGGAAGGACTAGTGCTGGGATTCATATTTGAGTTGGTTTAGTTTTAAAGCCTCCTGTGCCACAGCTCCAGAGAGGAGCAACAAGGCCCTATGAATATGGTAGAGGGCAGGTGCTAGAGGTACCCATTCCTCAGTACAACGTTAGCTATAGGTGAGAAGATAGTTTGTTATCATTAAACTTTGCATTCGCTCCATAAAAAGCACTTTAAGTAATGCAAATATTAATCAAAAGATTTCTGAATTCAAGGGTTTGTTTTAAAAGAACTAGAACATCAGCAGCTATCTGTTCCAGGATGGAAGGCTGGGGGAAAAAGTCACTGGCTGTCACCTGTAAGTTGTTTTGCCAGAAACAGCTTAACATGACTATTATAGACTCGCACTTGTGAGCTAACTAAGGTATTTAGTCACTTAAAATTTTCAGCTCAAGACAGGGGAGTTTTGCATAGTACTTTCTTTTTTTAAAGATCTTATTTATTTATTTGATGGAAAGCGCAGCGACAGAAGGAACACAAGCAAGGGGAGTGGGAGAGGGAGAAGCAGACTTCCCGTGGAGCAGGGAGCCCAATGCGGGCTGGATCCCAGGTCTCCAGGATCATGACCTGAGCTGAAGGCAGATACTTAACAAGTGAGTCACTGAGGCACCCTGCTCTGTACTTTTAAGGTGTGATCTGAAGTATTCCTCATTCTCAACAAGGGCATAAATCCAGATGGACTTGTACCTCAGTTAACTGACCATGACAACATACAGCATAGGTGTTGGAGAGGAGTGACAGGCAGAGATGGTTGGGGGGAACAGGAGGCTTGGCCAGACTATGCTCACTGATAGTACAGGGTTTAAGACCCATCCTTGTCTTTTACTTAGTATGATCTTGAAGCATGATATGGAGACCATTCCACCATTGGGAATAATATTTGCTACAAGGTAATACATACATCAGCCATATTATATTCTGCAAAGTGTCTAGTAAAATTCCCTGTTATCATAGCATAATTATTTCTTTTTCTCTCTTCTCCTGTCAGTGATTCCAGAAACATTAGGCACACCAGCTTTCAAACAGGTTGCAGAATGTCCTACTTCAGGAGGCACCTGGGTGGCTCAGTCAATTAAGCATCTGCCTTTGACTCAGCTCCTGTGATCGAGCCCCACATCAGGCTCCCTGTTCAGGGAGGAGTCTGCTTTTCTCTCTCCCTCTGCTCCTCCCCCTGCTTGTGCTCTCTCTCACTTTCTTTTGCTCTCTCTCTCTGAAATAAATAAATAAATTAAAAAAAAATAATGTCCAACCTCAAGAGGAAGTACAGTTTGCTACAGCCTGGAAAAATACCTTAAGAAGATCAAGAAGAAGGGTGACACTAGTTCTCATCGATAATATGATCTGGTTAATTTAGGAAATGTGCTTTATACTACAATTTTGATGAGTGTAGAATGACTCTTCTTTGCTGATAGTCATTTCTTAAGAAGTTCATATAATTTTTCACCTATTGGTTGAAGTTATAGGAGATTATTTTTTTGGCTACCACTTGTAGAATTGGCTGGAATTCTCTCAGGGAGGACACAGGTTGAGGGGAAGGAATGAAATTGTTGAATATGGAAACAGACTAAGTTCATGGAAATTTTATGAAAATTTGGGAGCTATAGCTTGTTTAGAACCTGAGATGATATACTCAGCACTAAAGACTACATACTGTACTATCTCAAAATTATAAAACATTTTTAGATAGTAAATATGTATTTCCTTATTTCATCTTCATTTTCTTGAAAGGCAACAACAGACTGCAAAAGTTTCGGGATCTATTTTATTAGTAAAACTAAAATCATCTGGGGAGAGTGTTCTATTTGTATAGAATAGGAATAAATAGGTAATGTGTATATGTTTTCATTCTTCATTTTCTTACACAGCACCAATCCATGCATTTATGCAAGAAGGTCATAAAAAACAAGAGTCAATCTAGTTTCCAGAGCACCTCAGCCTCACTCTTTCCTTGTCTCTGGATCTGTTCTATTCTTGTTTATTACCAGGTCTGGACCCTGTGCTTCTTTCTGCTCTTGGTGCTTTTGAACGACTTTGGTTTCCCCATCTTCAATCCCTTGTGTTCCTATGTAAGATTGTGGCTTGTGTTCAGTGCTGTAGGTTTTTGGGCTCTGAGATTCTTTGGATGGGATATATATCACCCTAGCACCCAAGACACAACCAACTCTACTTGTGTTCTAGCTTCTCCCCAGAAAGAATGCAGGCCTTGGAAATTTTATTTTTTCCATACTGACTCAAATAAAAGGATCTCATGAGTAATTTTTGTTGTTCTAGTCAATGGCTAGTAACTATATATATTTTTTAAGATGAGGAGAAGCATCAAATTTATGTTGAAAGGTTTTAGAGTGATAATTGACTCCAACACAGATACTTCAGAGAAACAGCAAGTTTTAAAAATTGCAAACATGAGAGTTAGTAAAATCAGTGGGGAAAACAATACTACTATGAGATTTAACTAGATATTTTCCACGATAGTGATTTTCTTTTCCTTGGATAAGTATCTATCAGTAGAATTACTGGATCATACTGGTTCATATGGTTTTTCTATTTCTATTTTTATTTTTTTTAAAGCAGGCTCTGTGCCGAGTGTGTAGCCCAGTGTGGGGCTTGGACTCATGATCCAAGGACCTGAGCTGAGATCAATAATTGGACACTTCACCAACTGAGCCACCCAGGCATCCCTCTATTTTAAATTTTTTGAGGAACCTCCATACTGTGTCCCTAGTGGCTGTCCCAATTTACATTCTTACCAACAGTGCACAAAAGTTCCTTTTTATATATACCAACACTTGTTATTTTTCATCTTTTTGATAATAGCCATTCAAACAGTTGTGAAATGATATCTCATTGTGGTTTTGATTTGCATTTCCTCATCATCAGTTGTTGTTGAGCAACTTTTACGTACCTGTTGGTCATTTTTTTTTCTGTAAATGTTCTTTTTTTTATAATAATTTATTTTATTTTTTCACAGTGTTCCAAGATTCATTGTTTATGCCCCATACCCAGTGCTCCATGCAGTATATGCCCTCAATACCCACCACCAGTCTCACCCGTCCCCCTACCTCCTTGTTCCAAACCCCTCAGTTTCTTTCTCAGAGTCCAAAGTCTCTCATGCTTCATCTCTCTCTCTCTCTGATTTACCCCAGTTCACATTTCTTTTCCTTCTCCCACTGTCCTTCATGTTACTTCTTATGCTCCACAAGTAAATGAAACCATATGATACTTGACTTTCCCTGTTTGGCTTATTTCACTCAGCATAATCTCCTCTATTCCCGTGCATGTTGCACAAAAGTTGGGTATTCATCCTTTCTGATGGAGGCGTAACATTCCATTGTATATATGGACTGTTAGTCATTTTTATATCTTTTTCAGGAAAATGTCTTTTCAGTTCCTCTGCCCATTTTTAAATCAGATTGTTTTTTTCATTGTTAAGTTGTACGAGTTCTTTATATATTTTGAATATTAACCCCTTATCAGATGCATGATTTGTATATATTTTCTCTCAGCCATAGGTTGTCTTTTCACTTTGTTCATGGTTTCATTTCCTCTGCAACTTTTTAATTTGATGTAGTATCACTTGTTTATTTTTGCTTTTGATATCAAATGCAAAAAAATTATTCCCAAGAGCAGTATCAGAGAGTTTACTGCCTATGTTTTCTTCCAGGAGCTTTATGGCCTCAGGTCTTATATTTAAGTATTTAATCCATTTTGAGTTGATTTTTGTGTATGGTGTAATATAGTGCTCTAGTTTCATTCTTTTGCATATGGATGTCCAGTTCTTTCAACACTGTTTATTGTAAAGACCATCTTTACCCTATTGTATATTCTAGGTTCCTTTGTCCTAAGTTAATTGACCAGATATGTGTGTGTTTATTTCTGGGTTCTCTGTTTTGTTTTATTGGTCTATGTGTCTGTTTTTATGCCACTACTGTACTGTGTTGATTAATATAACTTTTTAATGTAGTTTGGAATCAGAAATTGTTATGCCTCTAGTGTTTTTGTTTTTCTTTCTCATGGTTGGCTATTCAGGGTCTGTACGAATTTTAGGATTATTTTTTTCTATTACTGTGAAAAATGCCACTGGAATTTTGACAAACATTGCATTGAGTCTGAAGATTGCTTTGGGTAGGATAGACATCTTAAAAGTATTAATTTTCCCAACCCACAAGCAGAGGGTGTATCTTTTCATTTATGTGTCTCCTTCAGTTTCTTTCATCAGTGTTTTACAGTTTTCAATGTATTGTTCTTTTACTTCCTTGTTAAATTTATTCCTAGGTACTCTATTATTTTTGATGCAATTGTAAATGGAATTGTTTTCTTAATTTCTCTTTCTGTTAGTTCTTTTAGAGATAATCTGAGATGAGACTGAAGGAACAGAATTAAGTGAGAGAAATAGGGGTCTTTTATTGTCAGTCTGGCAAGCATGGGACAAACACCACATTTGGATTGGAATGTATTTGTAAGTTAAGGCTAAAGATTAAGTTAATCTAAGTAAATCAACCACTTTGTTTAAAGAATTTAAAAAACCCCGCAATGTTCAGAGATATTGAATGTCTTACCCATGTCATTGGCTAATTAGAACACAGATGTTCATATTCACCCTTCTCAGAATCTTAAGTGATAAGGGTCTTCTAAATATGCACAATGAAAATAGATTGCAATTTGAAGTCTTTATTAATTCACAAAAAATCTAAATAAAATCATCAGAGTTCTCAGTAGTAGTAACACAAAATAAAAATACCTCTATATCCTAAATTAACATTATCTTTCTATACCAAGAAGGTAGTTTTTCTTCTTTTATTGACTAGAATCAGGGTTTATTTTCAGAGACAATTTTGCAAATGTGACATCAGGACAGTAGTTTGGCATGATTTGCTTTAAAACACATTTAAATAGATGGCTAAAAGTTTTAGAAAATATTCTGCTGCTGAATACATTTCACATTGAATTAATGTGAATTAATTGAATTAGATAAAATTAATTGAATTCATACTAAAATATGACAACCATGTGAACATACACAAAAAGTCCTCTTGTGATTTACAGAGGCTAGACTGAAGTACACTGGATCCAAATTAACTTACAATAAATATCAACCGTAAAGCCTAAACAATTATGTGCTCTCAGGTATGTAGTGCCAGAGACCTGGTTTATGCTTGGCTGCCAGATTTTGTTTTCACTCACTTCAGATCTTCACTTCAAATCAACTTTCCTTTTCCTTGGTTCACACTTTGTGTAATGGAATTGGATTTAAAGATTTAGGATGATTGTTTAAAGAATTTTTGTCTGTAATAATACAATGGTAGGTCTATCTAGGTTTACATCTTTTTGCTTGAGAAACTTAATTTTATCCCTTTATATTTGTGGGATTAGACAATTCAGGTGGCTTCTTGGTTGGGGGTACAAAGTTGTGACCTTAAGGGTTGCAACATTTAGGGAAAAATAAATAGTTCCTGACCCATGATATTTTCTCTGTTCAGCTATTATCTTTCTTCCCTCCAGTGGGCCATCTCTGTAGGTTCCACAAAGTGATCTTAAATTATGGCATGCACCTGTTTTGTGAGATAGAGGTTGTTTTTCATGTTAATAAGTCATGTGAGGTAAGTAGATTCAAAGATTAGTGATAGTGCTTTACATTAGAGGAATATTGTAATTTCACTTTGAGATTGGTGGTAAAAGTAAAGGTGGTAGTTCTGCACTCATAAATCAGATCTGACAACAGAACACTTCATAATGTATGATGTACTATTTCTTCTCTGTAACACCAAAAAGGTCCTTCATTGCTTCATACAAAGATTGCAATAATTGAGAATATACATTTTGACTGGAAGGTGGGGTTGTTTGTCCAGCAGTAGTATTTTGAATAGTGTCTGGGATGGTAGTTTGGGTTGTGGGTGCAGTTGTATTTGGGGAAGTTTCAGGTGCAGAGCTGGTTGGGGAAGGATTAGGTGTGGTATTTTGGGCAGCTGTGTTGTCTATTAAACCTGGGGAAGGTTGTGGTGCTGGTGTAGTTAGGGAAGATGTAGGTGGGGCAGTTGTAGTCTCTGGTGGAGCTGGGGAAGATGTCAGTAGGGGAGCTGTGTTGTCTGTTGAACCTGGGGAAGGTTGTGGTGCTGGTGTAGTTAGGGAAGATGTAGGTGGGGCAGTTGTAGTCTCTGGTGGAGCTGGGGAAGATGTCAGTAGGGGAGCTGTGTTGTCTGTTGAACCTGGGGAAGGTTGTGGTGCTAGTGTAGTTAGGGAAGATGTAGGTGGGGCAGTTGTAGTCTCTGGCGGAGCTGGGGCAGCTGTGTTGTCTGGCAAACCTGGGGAAGGTTGTGGTGATGGGTTTGCTCCAGAAGGGCTCATATTGGTATTTTGTGTTGCAGATGTGGTTGGATTCTGAATAAGAAGAGTCACACCTGGAGATAGAGTAATTTTGTTGGAGGGAGGTGTGGAACTCAAAGATGGAATCTGAGTAGTAACCCCTGAGTTGTTACTATTGACCACAGAGTTATCTTTAACTGGACACTTAGGTGGTCGGGGTTTTGGCTTTGGCTTTTTCCTGATTATATATGAAGGCTTTGGGTATTTGTATGGACCAAAAATTAAATGCTTTTTCATTAATATATTCCAGTTTGGATGCAGTAGTAATTGGCGGTCTAATGTAAGTTGTTGGACATTATTCTTTTTGTGATGCCTTTTCCATGGCTTTTTTCGACCTTCACTGAGCTGTGGAAAGAAAGAAAATGCAAGAACTGAAAACATCCATTGATATCAACTAGGGGATTGCAGAATGTTGGATGGACAGTATTTATGGAGTTTTAGGGAATGGAAACCAGATTGCAGTGGATTGAGTGATTATTCTTCTAATTTCAAATTTCACCAACTTTCAAGAAGAACTTTCAATTAGAGAGTCTCATTTTGTCAAGCATTTATTTCTTAGCTAGCTACAGTGGATATATTCCTGTGGGTTCAAGCATGGAGGATTAGCTAGATCTGCCCTTTGTGCTTGTAGTTTCTCTCTCCTTCCTCTGTAGAAAATGATCAGGTTACTGCCTGAGGACGGAGCAACAGGGCACCCGGTTTGTTGCACTCTAGATTCATGAAATTCAACTGAGATCAAGGAGTCTTTCCTGAATCACACCATTCACATCTGCCATCATCAAAAGAACAAAACAGTGAAATCCCAAAGAACTGACTTAACAAATACCTCACTTCACCTTTGTATCCTCCACATTGAATAAAACTTAGTTTTTAGCTTTTTTAAATTGGAAAAAGAACTTTGGCCATTAATATTTAG
The DNA here is from genome assembly GCA_004023965.1 of Spilogale gracilis. Classification (NCBI taxonomy): domain Eukaryota; kingdom Metazoa; phylum Chordata; class Mammalia; order Carnivora; family Mephitidae; genus Spilogale; species Spilogale gracilis. The sequence goes on from PITA01026891.1 coordinate 13,955, forward strand.
TTTATTAATTTAAAGTAGGCTCCATATGGGGCTCGAACTCATGACCCCAAATTCAAGAGTCACAAACTTTACTGACTGAGCCAGCCAGGCACCCTGGCCTACCTTTTAATTGGTTCATTGTAAAAATTATAATTATAGAAACTCATGGATCAATTAATCCTGTGATATTGTTGGAAAATATTGCATATTTATGCATTTTGTTTATACAATATGCAGACCTATAGCATTCATGATTTCTCAAAAATTTCACATCTGAGAACACTGATTTAGTCCAATTCCACAAGAAATACTTGATCTTTTATTCCAGTACACTTGAATGGCTTTCCAGTTTATGGTTGACAGCTTTTTCTAAGTGGAAATTCTTCACCATATCTCACAGGTTGCCTGGTAGAGAGTTCTTGATACTAAATGGATTTTTTTGGGGGGGCGGAGGGCAGATTTCCATTCCTAACAGAACAGAGATTTTTTTTTTCAGGTATTTATTCTTGGTCTAAATTTAGCATTTTGGCAGCCATAGAACATCCTAGAGCCCTCCAAAATTTGAAAATATTTCACCCGGGTCTTATATTCTGCAAGATTAACATTCTTCCTGACATTATTTGAGTTAGAGTATTGTCACTGTTTCGGTATCTTATCTCTAAACATACTGCAATTTGTCTATATTCTTTTTTCTGCATTTCATCTCGTACTAACTTTTAAATGATCAGTTATGGGGCGCCTGGGTGGCTCAGTTGGTTAAGCAACTGCCTTCGGCTCAGGTCATGATCCTGGAGACCCGGGATCGAGTCCTACATCGGGCTCCCTGCTAGGCGGGAAGCCTGCTTCTCCCTCTCTCACTCCCCCTGCTTGTGTTCCCTCTCTGGCTGTGTTTCTCTCTGTCAAATAAATAAAATCTTAAAAAAAAAATAAATGATCAGTTATATTAATTTAAAGTAGAGAAAAGAAATATTAACATAAGGATGAAGGAGTACACCCAGAGATCCAAGCAAGGATAGGTTACTTTTTACCTTCTGATAATTTCCATATAAACCCTTTCGAGACCACTTAATAGATAAATCATTCCAGTCCCAAACTATAAAGCTTGGTATAGGCAAAGGTAACAACTTTTGAGAGACTAGCAGAGTTGTTCAGCTAAGATAACTTCCTCAGAGACTAATATACACAGCCTTAAAAATAAAATTGGAAAGCATTAATTGCTTAAAAAAATTAAATTTTCCAAGACATTTCAGTTCATAACCAAGAATGTTCATAAATTAAAATATTGGCTGGTATTTTTGCATAGCTGTCTTGTAAATGGGCATAGAATTGCAGAGTCTGCAACCCTGGACCCAGGATGTGTCTCTGATCACGGAAAAACTCAGGAGATATTCTCTATTATAGGGCAGTGTTTTTCTAATACAAAATAAGTAGGTCACATTGTTAAGCAATTTTTTCCTCAAGATTCAATATGCGATCCAGATTAATCACACAAATGCTTTGATTGAAGCAGGATTGGAGGCCTTGAATTCCACTAGCTCAGTCTCTACTTTATTTTTTTAATTTAATTTAATTTAATTTATTTTATTTTTTTCAGTGTTCCAAGATTCATTGTTTATGCCCCACACCTAGTGCTCCATGGAATTCGTACCCTCAATACCCACGACCACCCACATTCTCTCTTTTTTTTAAAGATTTTATTTATTTGACAGAGAGAAACAGGTAGACAGGAACACAAGCAGGGGGAGTGAAAGAGGGAGAAGCAGGCCGTCTGCTGAGCAGAGAGCCTGATGTGGGGCTCAGTCCCGGGACTTTGGATTCATGACCTGATCTGAAGGCAGTTGCTTAGCGACTGAGCCACCCAGGCACTCCTCTACTTTTTTTGTGTGGTGTTTGAGGATGGTGTGATGAACTCTCAGATCTTAGAGGAGGATGTTTGAGACACACTGAAGCAGACCATCAGGAGAAGTTTGGGTCTGTCCTGTATCTGCCATTTATACTGAGTGACTTTGGGCAAATCACTTAATTTCATTAGATCTCAGTGTACTCATTTCTGAAGTAATTCAGATTAATTAATTTGCAGATCTGAAGTCCAATTCTGTGACTTCTATGCTACTTCTGTTCATTCCCTCAATTAGATGATTACTTTTATAAGGGTGGGGTTTTTTTCTTATTAATTAATCTCTGTATGTCCCATACTAAAACTATGCATGGCTCATAACAGGCACCCACTAGATATTTACTGAATGAACAAATGCATAGAACTGATAATAAAGAAGCCAAATTTCTCATCAAATAAATCTTAACAGGTGTTTGTTATATGAAAAACTTTTAGCTATTTTAATTTAGATGAAAATAATATCTGTGATCTTTTGATGAAGACGTATTAATTAAAATCCTCTTAAGTTTAATGTTAGTTTAGCAGACAACATGTATCAAATGACCAGTGTGACTAGTTTACTTAAAATGTATTGACTAATTGTCATTATTATGGACAGTTATGGATAGCTCTGACAGAACTCTTTGATTAGAATTGGGATTAGGGAAGCTTGAGAGGGGGAGGGTTTGAAAATGCCTCTAAGAGTTTGAGCTTAGATTGAAGGATGGAAGTGCTTATAATAAATACAGATAAGCCAGGAAGAACATATTTAATATATCCTCATTTGCCTGCTCACACCTGTCATTTATCTTTGTAAAAAAGTCCTTATACTTTTTTGTGCACTTACTTTGTGTCAGGCCCTATTTTAAGCAGTTTGCAAATATAAATTTTCTTAATTCTTTAGAAACACCAGAAGGTCAGTACTATTGTTATCCTCATAAAGATGAGGGAACTGAATCCTAAAGAGACTAAATAAATTTTAGGAGACTATGTCTACATTTGTAAATAGAGATTATAACAATTTTACAGTTATAATTTTTATATCTGTACTCAGTTTTATAGTTTATAAGTACATGTGGTTCTTATTTATTCTTCAGCAGCTTTGTGAGGCATATACTGTTATTATTATTTCCACATAGGGAAATTGGGGCCCTATAGATAGACTATAGCTCAAGATTCATCTGGATGTTCAGATGGTGAGCATAAACTCACATTTTCTGAGCCCCATTTGAGTGCACTTTGTGCTATAATCATGGAAATCAGCACTAGGGTCCAGGGCAAAGACCAAGAGTTTTTTTTTTTGTGTGTGTGGGGGGGTATGGATATTATATGGTTAATTGAGGAACAGGAGATTACCTAAGAGTAATTCTATCTACTTTAGCAGTTCTCCTGACCTATTTTTTTTCAGTGTTTTCTGTATTTTATTTTATTTTTTTTATTGTTACTTAAATTTTTTTCCCCAGTGTTCCAAGATTCAATCCCCATTCCCCACACCCAGTATTCCACGCAATAGGTGCCCCCAGTACCCACCACCACACCAGGCTCTCCCATCCCCCCACCCCCCTCCCTCCAGGTCCCTCAGTTTGTTTCTGTGCCCAAAGTCTCTGTTGTTTTGTTTCTCTCCCTAGATTACCCTACTTCCCATTTACTTTCCTTCTCCCACTGTCCTCCAGGTTACCTCTCATGCACTGCAAGTAAGTGAAACCATGTGATACTTGACTTTCTCTACTTGGCTTATTTCACTCAGCATAATCTCTTTATTCCAGTCCATATTGCTACAAAAGTTGGATATTCTTTTTTAGTCATAGTATTCTGAGGCTATTCAGCCTCATTTAATAAATCTACATTTCACTTCTTAACCCTCTCTTCAAATTGTCAAAATAAAAGTGAACAAATACATATAGGCATATAGCCTTAGGTATAATATGGTTCTTTATTACATCATATATCCCCTTGAATCACTACTAATTTTAGTTTCCCTCTCCCAGTAGACCCTAAGTGTCTTTTTAAAAAGAATTTTATTTATTTGAGACAGAGAGCGCATGAGTGGGAGAGGGGCAAAGGGAGAGGGAGAGCAAACTCCCCTGCTAATAAGCAGGGAGCCCAGTGCAGGGCTCAATCCCAGGGCCCTGGAATCATGACCTGAGCTGAAGGCAGATGCTTAACCAACTGAGCCACCCAGGTGTCTCAGATCCTAAATAATTTAAAGGTAAACAAATATATTTGTCATCTTTTCTTGGTTTGAAAGTATATTTTCCTGTCCCCTTTTGTGCTTCCTTCTTTTTCCCTATTCATATCCAAACTACATTTTTTCTTTAGGTGATCTTATAAGGTTTCATGGCTTCAAGTAGCTTTAAATATAAACTTCACTCTTAAACTTCTAGTTGAACTCCAGACAGAGTATATCCAGTTGCCTCTTGACATCTTGCTGTAGAAGTCTAATAGCCATTTCAAATTTAACATGTCTAAAACAGAACTCTAACATTCATTTCTTTTTTCCCCTACAAACCTAAGCACCATAAGTTATGGTAGACTTAATCACCAAACTACTTCTTAAATCCACCCTCATATTTTGTTTTAATTGCTGACATTTAGTACAAGATACCATCATCTTTTATATGGACCACTGCCTTAGCTTTTTTCCTGATATTTCTGTCTTAGTTTTTGTACCCTGAAATCTGTTTTCTCCCCAGGACCCAGAGTCAGGCCCTTCCCCTTTGCACAGTCTAGTTATCCTGAGGCTTCCCAGTGTACTGAAAATGAAATCCATGTTCTACACCAGTGAGGCCCTATATGATCCATTTTTTTACATCTCCATCTTATCTCACCATACCCATGGTAAAGTTAGTTCTGTGGAAATATTGATTAAAATGAATGAAATGAATCATTTCCTTGTGCTTTAATTAGCTGTTTTCTTACGTTTCACAGAAAACGAGATAATATGTTTCTTGGAAATAGGAATTGTACAAGCTTTTCAAGTCTCAATTAGATGGTATATACACTAAATATTATTGATATGTAAGAATAACGGTTATTTGGGTGGATACTTACTGAAAAGCAAGCACTCAGTACACAGATGCATGCCAGCAGTGTCAGAGTCTTCATCTTTTTCTGTTGATTCTTCAGAAAAGCAGAAAATGTACTCACTGTCAGTTACGATATTGTGAGAGAAGGGATGTGTTTTGATTAATGACTTAGTTTTGTTAGAAAGTACAGTTTAAAAGACAGCAGTAGTTTCAGACAATTATGTATATATTTTCACTCCATAGTGGTGAGGCAAAATTACTTCGAGGTAAAACACATTCTTTTTTTTTTTTTTTTTAAAGATTTTATTTATTTGACAGAGAGAAACAGCTAGAGAGAGAACACAAGCAGAGGGAATGAGAGAGGGAGAAGCAGGCTTCCCATCGAGCAGGGAGCCCAATGTGGAGCCTGATGTGGAGCCCGATGTGGGGCTTGATCCCGGGTCTCTGGGATCATGACCTGAGCCGAAGGCAATCGCTTAACCAACTGAGCCACCCAGGCACCCCGTAAAACACATTCTTTAAGAGAGAAAACAATGGAGGAGAGTCAAGAATTATTATAACTATTTTATAGTGTGGGCATTTTCCACTGATACTACAGATTGCCTAGGAAGGGCAGGGTGTTAGGAAGTTTAACAATAAGAGAATGCAATTGTTTCCTTCTTATTTCTATTCTAATTCTAGAAACTTTCCTGTTTGAAGAACCATTATACAAATAATCTGGTATTTACTGAGCAATAAATGTTCATGATTTTGTAAATGTTCTTTTAAGCAAGGAAATTTTTCCTTGTCTCTATGTTACAAGGCTGTTACTTAGGACCAAGAACCATACCAAATGAACTCTTTTTTCCTTCTACTCAATACTTTGCTGTTTGATGCCCTTTTTCTAAATCCCTAAAGGATGGCATATGTTTTATTCATTTTATATCATTATAGTCCATACAGAGTGCACATTTAATCAATTAAATATACTTCCAAAAATAATTGTACTTTTGGCTTTAGGTTGTAAGAGGGGAGAGTAAGGGAAGAACAGGACCTTCTATTTTTATTTTGATCCTATATACCATATGTACATATCAGTTTGATTTCAGAAAACAAAGGCAAAATAATTATGTAGAACAAGTACCATTACAGCAAGTAAATTTGTGTGCACACGTTATTGTGGTGTGCTGTCAGATCAGATACATCTCACAATAGAGCCCTGCCGTTTATCACTCTGGTGTTAGAGTTGGTCACGCTTGGTTTAAATTGCAGCTCTGCCACTTACTGCGTATAAGTGAATTGCAAGCCTTCAGTTTAAGGTTGTACTGAAGATTGCCTGAAGTGATACATATTACAGATTGTCCTGGGGACAATGTCTGGTCCATGATAAAGGCTTATGGTTGTAATTATTATAGTACGAGTATACCAAGAAGAAAACCATCTGGCCCAATTGGAGAAAGGAATTGTTAATATTATAATATCAGATTCCTAATATCCTGTCAGAGTTTCTTTTCAAGATTAAAAAATATTCTCCACTGATTATATTTTCTTTTAATAACATAGGAGTTGAGTCTGTTAATCATGTAGTTTAGCAGTTCAGAAGAAGAGAGGAAAAAAACTATTATAACAACTACTGCCATTACTCAATATTTGTATATAACTTGAAATCTGCTTGATATGTTAGTCCCTGATAAAATATTCATATACCTGGCCTGGTATGAGTCTTCTTAGGATGTTCAGTCCAACTGGTGGCCTTCAGCTGATTCTTTTAGGATGGTAACTGGAAGCAGAGGAGGAGAAAGCACAAGAGAATTTTCAGGTTTTATAGCTCTTCAGTGAGGTTTTTGGAAATAGGAAATTTATTGGATTCAGGATAAGGTCACTTCTGTCAAGGAACTTGATTTCAAAGACAAAGAGAGGACAGTTGTAATTTGCCGAGGTTGACAGCAGTCCTTTGTGCATCAGTTTCTTCCTGATCAATATGGGTAACAATAAGAGCTTCTCAGTGAGTAATTTACTTGACTGATGAGAAGTGTGATACTGAATGATGACACTTAAGAAGACTTGGACAACCATGGCCCAGGTCTTCCAAGCAGGAACCGATCTTACACACTTTCCTCTTGACTTCTAAAGTAAGCTGAGTGATTGCCCTCTGGCAGTTCCATGTGATGGAGCACCCTTTTCCCTCTGTCAAAAAGTATGATTTCCCTAAGGTCAGAGGATTAACAAAAACAGCAAGATGCTAAATACTGGTAAAGAACAATTGTTTCAGAACTGAGATATAAATATTGACTCCTTTCATGTGAGCAGTTTTTGAAATTTTCACTTTTTATTTTGAGAAAACTTCAAATATACAGGAAAGTGATGATGGTAGTAAAATACACAACCATACTCTTGTTCCCTAGATTTCTCAGTTTTTAACCTTTTGCTATTGATGCTAAATTGATTGTTCAGGTAAATTACAGAAATCATGAAAGGTAATCTCTAAATAGTTCACGGTAATCTTTATTTAAATAGTTAACTCCAAAAAAACCTTTCTCTTACAACACAACAACTATAATACCTAACAACATTGGTAATTCACACATAATCTAAAACTCAGTCCATATGCAAATTTCCTGAATTTTGCCAAAAGTGTTTTTCTTTTTTTTTTTTATTGTTACTAAATTTTTTTTTTCAGTGTTCCAAGATTCATTCCCCGCTCCCCACACCCAGTGCTCCACGCCTTAGGTGTCCCCAGTACCCACCACCAGGCTCTCCCATCCCTCCACCCCCCTCCCTCCAAGTCCCTCAGTTTGTTTCTGTGTCCAAAGTCTCTGTTGTTTTGTTTCCCTCCCTAGATTACCCTAGTTCCCATTTCCTTTCCTTCTCCCACTGTCCTCAAGTTTACCCCTCATGCACCGCAAGTAAGTGAAACCATGCGATACTTGACTTTCTCTTCTTGGCTTATTTCACTCAGCATAATCTCTTCCAGTCCGGTCCATGTTGCTACAAAAGTTGGATATTCGTCCTTTCTGATGGAGGCATAGTATTCCATTGTATATATGTACCACACCTTCTTTTT
>PITA01026892.1:0-21859 GCA_004023965.1 Spilogale gracilis
GCTCTGAGTGCAAAGGCTACAAGGGACTCGATCCTACCACCCTGAGACCACAGCCTGAGCCAAAATCAAGAGCTGGACGACTAACCCACTGTGCCACCCAGGGGGCCCCCATTCTTTCCCTTTTCCAATGGACATTTTTATTCACTGTAGTGGTCCTTTCCCTTTGACCACTGTATGCTCCGTGGGGGGCAGCTAATTGATATTTTTAGTTTATCCATTTGTGGATCAAGAGGGGCCACAGTGAGGAGCCACATTCATCCCAGTATAGATCACAAGATGCTGTACCTTGAACCTGGTATTGGGACTGGGTGAGACTTGTGGGGATCTTGGGAGGAGGTGACTTTTGTGGGGTTTTTTTGGTGGAGAGATGTGAATAGTTGGGGCCAAAGGATGGACTGTAGGAGATCTGACCACAAAAATGGCCTCAATTCTCCACCCCTCCCTTTACCCAGGCCCTTTGTAATGTGACTTGGATGCCCCTATCACCAAGAGGGGGTTTATTTCCCCCCTTTAGGTCTTGTTGCCCTTATGTTTTCCTTTGACCAACAGCTGGTGTGGGAAACACCAGTACACTGGTTCCACACCTGGACCTCACAAGACCCGTGCGTTTTTTTCTTGACTGTGCCTGCCACGTAGTTAAGCTCCAGTATCCTCCTGATGACACGGAGTAGGGACGACTTGTCTCAGGCCATCCTAAACCAGCTAGTTCTCTTCCAACCACGGACATGTGAGCAAAGACCAGCCAACTAATTGCAGCCCAACGGCCAGCCCACAGAATTGTAAGTAAATGATTACTGTTTTAGGCTACATAATTGGTTGTCATACAGTATTTGTTAAGTATTTATTAGGGATTATCATGACAACAGAAAATGGATATAGTTACTAGTAACAGTTGTTAAAATAGTTACTAACTACAGCTACTACTAACACAGCTGACCCCTTTGAGAAAATTACCAAGGGAAATAGTACAAAACCCAAATGGCTCTCCATTTTTATCCCAGCTGGAAACGGTTACTATGCCCTCATCATTTTGTAAATTTCAGAGACCTAATAACTTGGTTATAACTTTAGTAGTTACATTAACAAATTAAAAAAAAAATCCAGCCAAATTATACAGAAATGAAATTTGAGTTGGGGGTTTGGGTAATGTGCTAAGAACATTAGACAGTAAAAGATCAACACATCATATTAATGCTGAAATAGTTTACACCATATATAAGAGTAATGGCGGGGAATGAGCCCCCAGACAGCACGTTCGTGGGCCTGCGTTAACATCTGATAGCACGCACAAAATAAACTGAACCAGCACGTGTGAAAATAAAAATAAGCTTAAAACCATCTCAATTCAGACTGGATTAAAATGAAAATTTTGCGTTATCCCGGAATTTGCTGAGAAGAAGATCTTTAGGCAGAGAAACATTGCTGGCACCAGTACTGTAAGAATTCAGAGCATGACACAGGTGGCTCTTCACTTCAAAAAGATCAGAAAGAAAAAAAAAAAATCAGAAAGACCAGGCTGTGTTTACGTCTGATGGTCAAGCACAATTTCAGGTTTTCACTTACAAATGCTCCCCATCTTGTGATACAATGTGTGAGTTCCCTTAAATCTTTGTTATTCAGTCTCTACCATTTTTTAAAAAAGATTTTATTCATTTATTTGACAGAGATCACAAGTAGGTAGAGAGGCAGGCAGAGAGAGAGGAGAAAGCAGGCTCCCCGCTGAGCAGAGAGCCCGATGCGGGCCTCGATCCCAGGACCCTGGGATCATGACCTGAACAGAAGGCAGAGGCTTTAACCCACTGAGCCACCCAGGTGCCCAGAGTCTCCACCATTTTTTTAAAAAATTGTCCTCACTTCTCAAGGTTGTAACTTACAACATGAAGGTAACCTTCAAGGTCAGTTCAAATAGTATATTATAGTTAATTTTATCGGTTCGAATGTGTGTCATGGAACATTTTATAAGGTGTAAAGGATGACTATAAAGGAAGTTGAATTTGTTCATGAACCTGGTGATGACTGGTCCCTGTCTAGGATCTCTGTGGTCTTAGTATTACTATCCTGCCCAGCAGAGACACTGTAGGCTCACTTGCATGCCTGAAAAACATCCCAGACCATGCGTATGGACTTCCAGTGTGGCAGTTAAATCAGTCTAATGGAAAATATCATTTTCAGAAACACTGGGAAGTCTTCTCCTACCCCTGAGGTTACTGCTCAGCGGCAACCCCTTCGTGGGTACTCCCTTGCTTTTGTCTCCTCTTCCCCGTTCCCCTTTGTGTCTTTTATTCTTTCATCTTCTGCCTCCATGAAAAACCCTTTTGCTGCATTGCCTTTAAGGAAGTCTGGCTTTCTCCCATGCATTCTGCTCAGCTGGCAGCAGCTGGCCTTGATTTCGGGTATAAATTCATCCTTGATTCATACAGGAGGTGGGGGCAGGGGCAGGATTCTCCTGGTCTCCTATGCCTCCTGCCTACCATCATTCCTTCACTTTTCCCTAACAGTAGCTCCTCCTTTAAGACAGCTACTGCTTTCATTCGTGTACTTAGCAAATAATGACTGGGCAACCAACTTGTCGGCCAAGTATTGTGCTGCAAGTTGGGATGACCTTGACCTTCAAGATTAGACATTTGTAGTCTGGAGGGACATTAAACAAGGAAACATGAATACAAAATAATGGAAAGGCAGGGAAGGCTTCTCTCTCTGATGGCAGCACTGAAATGTCATGCCTGCTGTAGATGGGGTGCTGGGGAGAACATTTCAGGCAGAAAGAATGGCACGTGCTGAGGCCCTGGGGTGAGTTCACTGTGCCAGTGAATGGAAGGGCAGTCATGGCTACAGCACGCAGAATGAAAGGGCCTGCCGCCGAAAGGGCCTGCGGAGCGGATGGGAGTCAGACCATAGGCAGTTGGCTAGAGCATGATTAGGACTTGGGTCTTTGCCATGAAACAATGAGGAGCCACCTGTTGGTTTTAAACAAGGGGATGCGATTTTTGTTCTGCAAGGATCTCTCTGGCTTCCGTGGGGCAAGCGGATCTGTGGGGACAAGGCAGATGCAGGACTGCTGTGGTTTGGATGATGGCGGAGGCCACGGAGATGGAGAGGAGGGGTGTGCAGGAGAGAAATTAAAGTGATTAGGTGAACAGGATGGGGTGTGTGGGCCGCGTGTCTTGGGAAGTCCCCTAGTTCGCATGGTGATTGGTGATTGGTGATTGGTGATGCCATGAACAAAAGAACACGGGCAAAGAGCTATCCTTATTTTAAGGATTTTATTTATTTATGTGACAGAAACACAGAGGGAGAGGGAATACAAGCAGGGGGAGTGGGAGAGGGAGAAGCAGACTTCCCGCTGAGCAGGGAGCCCGATGCGGGGGCTCGATCCCATGTCTCTGGGGTCATGACCTGAGCCGAAGGCAGTCGCTTAAGGACTGAGCCACCCAGGCGCCCCCAAAAGCTTTCCGTGAGGGTGGGAGAGTCTTGGGGCGCTTGGGGCTGGCCTCCGAGGGGAAGCTGCGGAGGCTCCCTTGCACCGTGCGAGCTCTGCGCCCTCCGGGACTGGTGTGTGCGCGCCCCCACCCGCCTCTTGCAGGAGTATTTACTAAAAGCCCGGCAGGTACGGCAGGACCACGTCGCCCAGCTGCAGCGGACTGCCCAGTGTGGAGGACAAGAGCAATGCTCAGCATGCGGTCCCACCTGGCCGTGCGCAGCAAGCCGGCGACCCAGCAGCAGCCGCCACCGAAATGGACAGGACGGAGAGCACCTTCTGCGCATGTCCCTGGCCTCCGCCACCGCGGGGGCGGGCCGAGTGGCGTCACCTCGCGGCGCCGGCGCCTGACGTCACTGTGCGGCGCCGGCAGGAAGAGGGGCTCGGCGGTGCACGTGGGGGGAGGCGCGGCGGCCAGGCGCATGGCGAGTTCCGCGGGGCTGGCGCTGTGCGGGCAGGCGCTGGTGGTGCGGGGCGGCAGTCGGTTCCTGGCCACCTCCACTGCGAGCAGGTGAGGGGGCGGGGCCCGCAGCGGGGAGCCCGGGCTGCGGGCGAGCGTTGGGGCCTGGAGAATCCGGTTCCCTCGCGCCGCCAGGGCGCCGTCCGCGCTGAGGGGGACCCCCGGCGCGCCCCGCCGTCGCCTGCTCCTCGGTCGGGCCGCGTGCCCGCGCCTTCCCTCAAGACCCGCCCCCGGCGCGCCCCTTGCCGGCGGCCGCGGGCCCCGCTTTCTCGGCCGGGTCGGCGCCGGACGCTGAGGGACGGGTCACGTGGGGGCCGCGCGGGCCAAGTCTCCGGGTCGGCGGCCGTCCCCGCTCGGGGGCGCCGGAAGGAAGGCGGCCCCTGCCCTCGGGGAGCGGGCTGGGCCCGAGTTCCAGGCGCACTCCCTCTCTCCTCCCTCTCCGGGCGAGGCGCCTGCTCCCCTCGCCCGCCGGCCTCGACCTCGCCCCCGCTCTTCGGGGCTCCAGGTCTTACCCTCCGCGGGGCCCGTGCACACCGTTCTGCTTTAGCTTTCCCCGGTTTCCTGCTCTTTCTCACACAGCACCCCAAATAAGTGTTGATCGAATAGTCTTGCCCCATGGTCAGCTTCGGCCCCTTGCTCCTTTTCGCACTTGAAAGGGACCGTGTGTTAAATGTAAATACAGTCTCTGCTCCTTGCTCAGAGCTGGGTTTTGGAAACCAACTCCGCGTTAGATTTAGTTTTCATGAAAAATGTACTCACAAATTTATGGTGTATTCCAGATTATTTTTAGAGGCTTACGGTATCTGATACATGCATTGGGAGACACGGGTTTATCACACTTGATATTCCTCTTAATACATAACAAGTGTAAAAAACTCCTCCGTTTTTTCTTTTAAGGTTCATTTTTATTTGAGAGAGAGAGCAAGCAGGGAGGAGAGGGAGAAGCAGCCTCGCTGCTGAGTGGAGACCCCTGCTTGGGGCTCCATCCCGGGACCCTGGGATCATGACCTGAGCCGAAGGCAGACGGTTAACTACTGAGCCCCCCAGGCGCCCCTCCTCTGTGCTGCTTGTGGAAATAGAGTGGTGGTGGCAAACTTTTTGATTCAGAGAACTACTCTTTGCAGCACCATGGTGTTCCATGGGAAAAGAGTCTGAGTGCACTTATTTCAGAGGCTGTGGGTTTAGGCAAGATACCTGGTCTCTGCCAACCCCATAAACTGCCGGGCTCCTAAGGGTCTCACTCCTGTGCTGGCCCGTGCTTGGCAGCCACGGGAGCTTTCTTGGGTAGTTGGGACATTTTTAAATGGTGGCGGTTTTAAATTTGGATGCAGGAATCTCACCAGAGAGAACCAGAACATAATTTCTTCTAACATAACAGTCTTAGGGACGCTGGGATGGCTCAGTCCTTAGGTGACTGCATTTGGATCAGGTCATGATCCTGGAGTCCCGGGATCCAGTCCCACATCAGGCTCCTTGCTTGCCGGGAAGCCTGCTTCTCCCTCTCTCTCACTCCCCCTGCTTGTGTTCCCTTTCTGGCTGTGTTTCTCTCTGTCAAATAAATAAAATCTTTTAAAAACAATTACATAACCGTCTTGCATTCATTTTCTAGGGTGTGAAAGAATAATGTATTACTTCCTATTGAGTGTTTGTCCTCATTCGTTTTACTCGACTGACTTGGTACGGGACCATGCCATTTGTGTATGGCAAATCTGAAAAGATTAAGCAGCCAAAGCTCTGTAGCCTTTTCTCTGAACTACTGTGCCCAGACAATATCTTGTTGTGGATAAGACCCTTAAGTTATTGAGTATACCTGTGCTCCAGGAAAAAGACCTCACATTTTTATTCATAGAGTGGTCACTTTAAATTCTTTCTATTTCTCCTTAGTGGTGATGACGTCCTCTTCACATATGATTGCAGCGCTGCAGAGAAGAAGTCACAAGAGAATAAAGGGTGAGAAGGCGGGGCAGACTCTTGTGGCCTGGTCGTGGTCGGGCTCAATGGGGTGGGTAGCCTAAGCAGTAAATTGTGGTCTCACTGAGCAAGTTGCTTAGGCACCAGGTTCTTCATTGCTGTCGACACTGCCGCGTGGCTGAACCAAGTAACAACTCAGGAAGGAAACGTGGAACCAAGTTTGAAGTTGGTGTTAAGAATAGGAGGGTTTTTCTAAATACTGTCAGTTTCTGTCAGTAACTAACTCTTGGGGACATCTTGAAATAACACAGTATAACTTTAAGTGCGTTGAAGATAGCTTTAGTTAACTGAAAGATAAGGAAAGCAGAGGGTGATAATTTGGCATGATGCCTTGTTCTATTAGAATTGGCCTTAATGGCTCAGGTTTTTTTTAGTGTGATTGAGTCCTTGACACTAGTCTTTGATTCGTTCTTGTCCATGAGGGAGTGGCCCTTGTGACCTCTGCGGGTCTTTTTTTTTTTTAAGATTTTATTTATTTGACAGAGAGAAACATAGCCAGAGAGGGAACACAAGCAGGGGGAGTGAGAGAGGGAGAAGCAGGCTTCCTGCCAAGCAGGGAGCCCGATGTGGGACTCGATCCCAGGTCTCTGGGATCATGACCTGAGCTGAAGGCAGTTGCTTAACCAACTGAGCCACCTGGGCGCCCCTAGATTTATTCTTTAAAAGTTACAGCTGTTTCGAACCTCCCCCTGTCTGCTTATTATGCGTTTGTATTCGGGCTCCGTGAACCTTATGCCATTTTCTTTCTCTGCTCACGTTATAAACGAATGAGGCCAGCCCGAAGGAACACAGCCTTGTTTACTCAGGTAAGCCCTAATGTCCTTGTCCTCTCTTTCTCAGGGAGGACGGGCAGCCTGTGGAGAAGGGGAGTGACACGATCCTGGCGTCTGCCTTCTCCAAGTCTGGCGGCCATTTTGCTTTAACGGATGACAGTAAGCGTCTGATTCTTTTCCGTACAAAACCATGGCAATGTCTGAGTGTCAGGTATGAAATGCTAACGTTGAATCATTACCGTGTCGAACGCAGAGCTTACACTTGCATGCTCGCAGCAGTAGTGGCAGTGACGTAGTGAACGAGCGGCTCACGCGTAGCCTCAGCCGTGTGCTGGCGCCGTTGTGGGTGCCTTACATGTGCGGGCTCGTGAATCCTTGAAGCAGCCCTGTGCAGCGGGTTGGGGGCCTTATTCTCACTTGTATGCCCGACCGGAGCCTGGAAGCTGATCCCGGTCAGTCAGCTCAGAGGGCAGAGCTGGGCTCTGCCCCTGGTCACCCCGGCTCCAGCGGTGCCCCTGGCCCCCGTGCCATCCTGCTTTCCAGGGTTCCTCCAGCTTTGAGCTGGCAGAAATGCAGAAGGTCCGCAGGCTTAGGAGAGCAGGTGCGGGATGCTGGTCCAGGCCCTGGGCAGGTGTGAATTTCTCTTGCTTGCACAGTGTGCCGGTAGTAAGTTCTTTATTTCCTCGGGCGGGTGCGGGCTGGCATTGGGGGGACGGGAATACCCATGCCGAGCTGAATCGGCGTACATCCTTGCCTCCCTGAGGCTGCCCGTCTTAGCTCTCCCTCGAGGAAGAGATGAACGCGGTCAGGTCACAGAGTTTGAGCTACCCAACAGCCAAAGTGAAGGCTTTGTAGCTGGCTCACACCTGCGTTGGGGAGAAGTGTGCTTTTTCGATGCCTCTTCCTCTCTAAGAGCAGAGGGAAAGGGCATGTTGCAGGTGTGGTACTCAGGTACGGGCACACCGCTTAGGGGGGGCGCTTCATCCTGAGCCTGGGGCCCCCGCAGCCCACCGACATGCCCCTGCCTCCTGAGGTGGAGCTTGTGCCTTGACTGGAGAGGCCCTGGCCCTTCCCTGAGGGCTCCTGGCTTTCGGCACAGTCTGCAGGAAGGACTCTAGCCTTCTCTCGACCGTCAGCAGGTCCTTGTGGTGGTCAGGCTGTTGGGGAATGCAGGGTAGGGTCTGTGCTGGGTGAGGCCCAGGATGGGGGTCCGGGCACAGAGTCCTGCGTGTGTATGTCCCGTTTCCTCTGCACTGTGGCCCGTGGGTGTTGGAGGGGAAGATGCTGTGTTTTTGTTTGGTTTGTCTTTTGAAGGTAGCATGCTGGGGATTGGCTTCGCGTAGCAGCCTCGGAAGGCTCAGGCTGGTGGTTACATGTCAGCAAGTGGTTGTTGGCACCTGGCTTTTTTTCCCTCTTTAATTGGGTTTTACGTTGATGTCAGCAGATGGGCTTTGTCTGGGACACGTCTGTGTGCCCGTGGAAGGTAGGTTCCGGGTGTGGATGGCGCTCGCAGGACCCTGGATAACTCCCGTCCCCTTGGCGTCAGCCTCCCAAGTGAAGGGCTGGGGCCCGATCACGGGGCCGGCCTGGGGACTGCGCTGCTCCTGTGGCCTTGCTGTGTGGGCGAACGGCGGCCTCAGTGTAAGGGGCACTGCTGCCTGGTCCAGCGGCCGCCGTGTTTCGTGGGAGCACACACGGACCCCTTCCTCTTGGTGGGAGCACACACGGACCCCTTCCTCCTACGAACACGCATCCTCCATGCGTCTGACGTCTGGCTCAGTGTTGGGAGTGTCCTGGGCTCCCGGTATCCACGTGGGACCAAGAGTTGCTCACAGCTCGCTCTCCGACAGCTTTAGTGCTTAATCACGGAGGGTTTTAAGGAGAAGCCCAGATGGAGAGGCGGGTAGCAGTGCTTGCTTCACGGTTTCACTTTACGATGACAGGGCCCGGAGCCGAGGCCAGGTCTTCTGAACTAAAGATAGGACACTTGGGCGACATATTTTCTGTTGTGTTGTGTGTGTTTATCAGTGAGAAATTTCACATAGGAAATCACACCACTTAAGAAAATTGCCTGTAGTGAAATGATACAAGTGTGCAGAAGGGCAGAGCCCCAGGAAATGAGAGTGTTCTCGCAAAACTGCCTGGCTGCTGGAGGTGAGTGCTGTTGGGAGAGCTCGGTGCCCTCAGTGCCCTGCGGAGTCTGGCGGGCCGCAGGCCCCCACACACTCAGTCGGTGGAACAAGTGTGGCTCTCTGGAGGTGGGCTTGGGTGGGCGCCAGCGCCGTGTGGGGGATTTCCGGGCTCAGCTAGCTGCCTGCCTGGTGGTGCTCTGCTGGACGGTGGCAGAGGGGAGAGGGTCAGGCTGGCCCTGGGGGTGCGTGAGGAGGGGAATGCTGGGATGTGAAGGAGGAGGGAGTGCAGAGACGCCGAAGAATGGTGAGGCCCTCGCCTTCTGATGGGACAAAGTGGCCAGCCCACCTCTGTCTGGTCTCATGACCTGCCCACCCATGTCTGTGACCTGACCCTTCAGACCCTCACCCCTACCTGCTCCGTACAGCTGAGCAGTGTCCTGGAATCCTTGCTGGGACTAACTTGGCCCCTCCACCCCCGCAGGCAGAGGACAAAGGGACAAGATTCTGGAGTGAGCTGGGGCGGGGTGCTCCTAAGTCCTTGCCCGGTGCTCCTGGGCGACTGGCCCAGGCCACTGCTCCGGACTGGCGGCCACGTGGCCATGTGGGTGCCTGAATGCGCGATGGCCTTTCAGTGACCGTGTGCGCAGAGAGTTGGTTAGTCTTGCCCCGAGCCCCGTGCTCTTTCTCGTGGTTCTCTGTATTTATGTCTCTTCTTGTTCTGTCTGCTGGCTCAGGTAAACGCAGGAGGAGCTGCCGCTACCGCGGGTGGCAGAGCCTGGGGACATGGCTGCAGGCCCTATGCCCTGCATTGTCCGTCCTTTGTCCCCTTGCTCCCGAGAAGCCCGGAGGTCTTCCTGTCCTCGTGTTCGAGATGTGGCTTCTTCCAGCTTTAGTTGGAAACTTTAGGGCTCTCGCAGCGGGGAGCGGGGCACCGTGCGCACAGACGCTGGCTCTTGTTGGAAAGAGAGTCCCTTCCATGCCCTCTGGTGACAGGGGGCCAGGGACGGCCGCTGTTTTGCAGAGAACCACAAACGTAGGCACTGCAGACAAGCGGGTCTGGTGTGTGAGGCTGGGTCCCATGCGGCACCGACCGTAGGGCGGGGAGTACAGGGCTCTTGCCTGCGGGAGGGAGGGGAGCCGTGTGAGTGGCAGCGGCAGCAAGCTGCGTGGCCCCCTGCCCCCCACCAGCAGCGAGATTCAGAGGGGTAGGTGTGGATGTGGCAGGACCCGTAACTTTGTTTCTTAGGCTGGCCCAGTATGGAACCAACCGGCCAGCGTGACCAATCTTGTGAATCTAGACCAAGGGTTTGAATTTAGGAGTGTGTTAACTGTCACACAGCCTAAGCTGGAGTGTGGACCCCCCGCAGGTCCAGCTTAGGCTTGCCCTCCGCAGTTGTCCCCCATGGGGAGGGACCACCAGTGCCGCGCCTGCCGGCAGGTGCGTTTCCCCGTCTTCAGGGGTGTTGTGCCCAGGATTCCCGCCTGGCTGCCCCCCGCCCTGTGCTGGGGCCTGGACTCAGGTGTCCTGGATGAGAAGCTGCGAGGGTAGGGGGGCCCTGTGCTGTGCGTGTGCTTCTGGTTCCAATCAGAGCGCATTGGGTTTGTGAAGCTGGCTGATTTCCCGGGAATGCACAGTAGAGGTGCTGGGGTCAAAGGGCAGTTCTCCCAACACCTTATTATAACCTTGAAACGCACAGCAAGTTTGAGAAGATCTCATACTGGACATCTGAGATGTCCACCACCTAGGTTCAACTAAAATTGATCTAAGGCATCGGCTTTGTTTCTTGTCTCTCAGTTGTTTTATATTTTGGGGGCCTGCCTTTGGTGAGTGTAGGGGGACACGCGTGGTATGGCGCTGACGCCAGCAGAAGGGCCCACTTACAGGTCTGTCGGCCCATCTCATGCTGACCTGTGCACGCCGACAGTGGGCATCTCTTGCCTTCCAGGACCGTGGTGAGGAGGTGCACGGCCCTGACCTTCACGGCCTCGGAGGAGAAGCTTTTGGTGGCCGACAAGTCTGGGGACGTGTATTCCTTTTCAGTGTCGGAGCCACAGGGATGCGGCAAGCTTGAGCTTGGGCACCTGTCGATGTTGTTGGATGTGGTACGTGGGTGGTGGGCCTAGTTAAAACAGCTACAGCCGGCGGGGACAGGGGCCGGGGTCCGACCGGGAGGTGAGGCCGGCCTCATGAGCCCAGCTGTCTGGGTTTGGGCTCTGTAGCACGGGCCAGCTCTGCACATCTGCGAGCCGGGCTTTGTGGGAGTGGAATTCGGGAAGGTGAGGCTGAGTGCCCGAGGGCCACGTGGGCGGTGGCTGGTGATTGTGGATGTAAGGGACAGCCGGGTTGGGTGACAAGGTGGAGGAAGTGTGTGAGAAGGGCAGGCGCCGCCTCAAGGCCTAAGCTTGTCCCCGGGCTTTACGGGCCTCACC
Source organism: Spilogale gracilis (assembly GCA_004023965.1). Taxonomy (NCBI): domain Eukaryota; kingdom Metazoa; phylum Chordata; class Mammalia; order Carnivora; family Mephitidae; genus Spilogale; species Spilogale gracilis. Next base: position 11,245 of record PITA01026892.1, read on the forward strand.
TCAGTGTCCTTCCAACTCCTGAGCCAGGAGCGGTTTCCCGGAGAGGCCTGGAGAGGAGAGGGCTGCGGGCAGCCAGTGGGAGGTGGAGCTGGGGTGGGACCCACCGAGAGATGCAGGGACGACAGAGGGGTTCATGAAGGAACCCCCCCTACACCCCAGGACTTGGTGACTGGCTGGCCACAGGGGTAATTAGAGGAGGAAGGAGAGGAGGGGTGCTGGAGGCGGAGGGGTGGGGCAGGGGCAGGGAAGAGCTGCATTGAGACAGGCGGCTGGATCCGCTTGTGGCATAGCGTAGAGCTGGGGCCAGGCCCTGGTGTGGGGGTGGGCGGGCCAGCTCTGGCCAACATCACCAGCCGGTTTGTCCTTTCTGACCCCTCTGTGTGCAGGCTGTGAGTCCCGATGACCGCTACATCCTCACCGCCGACCGGGACGAGAAGATCCGGGTCAGCTGGGCCGCAGCACCGCACAGTATTGAGTCCTTCTGCCTCGGGCATGCGGAGTGAGTCCCCTTTCTGCCCCCCGCAGGACGGAGCTCGGGCTTGGAGCATGGGTGGACCGCTCAGTGTGCACAGCTAGTGGGGAAGCCGGGGCCGCCTGCTCCTCGGTGAGGGCCTGCAGGGTAGCGACAGCCTGGCGTGTGTGGCACTGCCTGGCGAGGCCCCGTTTGATGTGGTCTTCCACACAGGGGCTGTTAGGACCCCCACCTCCTCCTTCCCTTCCAGTGGGGTTTCCTTGTCGGCATTGAGGTCTCAGAGCCCAGGACGTGCTCGCCGCACATGGCAGTGGTGGCGGCGCTGCTGACGGGAGCGGGCCCACCGCCTCCCCCGTTGGCGCTCACCGGTGGTCCCCGTGTTGGCCTCCAGGCGAGCGCTTGTTTCCAGAACACTCCTTCCTTGGTGTAGATGCGTGTTAGCCCTACAGTGGTTGGCAGCGCGTAGAGGGGTGTGTGCTGCGGGAACATTGATAATTTGAACGGCCCAGGCAGTGGGCCTTCCTCTATGACCTCTTTTCTGGCAGGGGACCGCTCTTCCAGTAACTGAATCTTGACATTTTGCAAGGGAGGCATTTGTGAGGAACATTGCTCTTCTTGGGCACAAGGCTAAGTACAGTGTGCGGAGAGGAGAAGCCCTTCGCTTTGTTGGCTAAAATGTTTGACACTACGTTATTGGAGGCAGTGGAACACATCAGAGAGACTTATTTAACTCTGTGATTGCTGTCTCCTTGGTTTTGAATGGAATGTAAAGTGACTTCTATGAAGGTCACTGGTGGCCTACTTTGTAGCTTCTGACAGCTGATTGGGCTTTGATTCAGCTCGCTAGTAACGCAGCTTCCAGATTGATGATCTGTAATCCTCCCGGCCCTCCCTCCATCACTGTTTCTCGTTGGGGTCTCCTGCTCCCCACCCTCCCCCACCCAGTGCACTCCTGCCTCAGGACTTTTGCATATGCTGTTCTTGCTGATGGACCTGCTCTCCCCACATGGTCCTGTGCTCTCCTCCACTTCAGTGTCTGACCAGATGCCACCTGCCTTCTCAGCAAGGTCCCCCTTCCCCTCATCCTGCCCTGCTGAGCTTTTGTCTTAGCCTGCACCGTCCAGACTGGAGCCCTGAGACCTGAAGTCTGAAGGGAGACATGCTGTGAGAGCCCAGTGCCTGGTTTCAAAGACTTTATATGAAAAAGACTGATAGAAATGGCTTGTTATTAATTTTTAATTGAGGTTGCGTGTTGAGATTGTCATACTCTGGATAATTGGAGTTAAGGAAAAAGTGTCAGTTATTTGCACTTGTGTCTCTTTTTTATTTGACAGACAGAAACAGAGAGAGAGGGAACACAAGCAAGGGGAGTGAGAGAGGGAGAAGCAGGCTTCCTGCCTAGCAGGGAGCCCGATGTGGGACTCGATCCGGGTCTCCGGGATCATGACCTGAGCCGAAGGCAGTCGCTTAACTGAGCCACCCAGGCGCCCCACCTGTGTCTGTTTCTTAACGTGGTCACCTGCAGACGTAAATGGCGTGGCCGGCCCCACGTTTATGTTGGGTGGCGCTCTCACAAGGCTGCCGCTGGTCCGTCTCCTGCCAGCGCCCTGGACGGAGGGCCTTTGGGGCTGCGCTCAGTGCTGTCTTCGGCCCTCAGCAGGTGTCTGGCACGTCGTAGGCCCTCAGTAGGTGTCCGTGAGTGAATAAGGAGTAAAAGTAGGTGTTTAAACATCTTGGGTAAGATCTGTGGAGACTGCTTTCCTCCCCTTCCTCTTGAGTTGTCGAGGTGACTCCTGCCCTCTGTGACGGCGGTGCCTGTGTCAGGGGAATCCTTGGGCCAGCCAGTCACGAGCCTCCCCTGCAGCCATGTGCTAGCGCTCACGCGAGTCCTGGGAGAGAAGCAGGGAAGGCTGTCCCCTTTGCGGGGCTGGAGGCTGGCTCGCAGCCGGCAGACCCCGGGTGGGCTTCTGGGGACCGCTGGGTGCAGGGCTCCCCTGGGGTGGAGGACAGGAGGTCTGAGCCAGTCCACTGGCCAGTGTTGCTGCTCACCCTCCGTCCCTGCTCTGTCCTGCAGGTCTGCTCTTGAGGGTCCGTGTCGTCACAGACCTGCAGGGAGGGTCTCGGGCCGTGAGCAGGGCCGCTGGGGTGGGCAGCACAGCTGCTTGGGGAACCTCCAACAGCGTGGCGGGGGCCCGCTCCTGCTTGGGCGCGGTCATGGCTGTTGGGGGCTGGAGAATGACACGGCGAGCTCCTCACGCTCTCTTCTTGGCTGCACGAAGCCATGGCAGTTATTCCTGGTGTCAGGTCTGGCGGGCTGAAGGCTTCTCTCTGAGATGCCCAGGGGGCCGAGCCGATGCCACAGCAGCGTCCTGGAGCTCGGCTTCCTCTCTGTGTCTCTTTGGTCTGTAGGTTTGTGAGCCGCATCTTCGTGGTGCCGGACCACCCCGAACTGCTGCTGTCCTCCTCCGGGGTAAGTGTTTCATTCTGCTGTGTGCACCCGTGGGCCCGCCCTCCGCGCTCTCCTTCCCAGTTGGGGTCCTTTATTTGGCGGCTGGCCACTAGATGGTGCTTGTTTTCCGCATTTGGAGCTGACTGGCTGGCTCCTGGTTCAGGCCCTTCCACTGGGGGCATGTGCGCGTGCGTGCCCGTGTGTGTCACTGCAGTGGGGTGCGAGGAGTGTGTCCTCAGAGCGGTCACATGTGGAACGGCATCATGACCTCTGTTCTAGCAGTGGGTGGGAAGACCCCTTCTGAGTCTCGGGACCTGGCTTCTGGCCAGTGACTGCCGTGAGGCTCTTCAGCCTGGTCCTCGGGCAGGGCCCCCGGCCTTGGTGGCGGTTTAGTAATGAACACTTACATGTCCTGGCAGCTGAGGCTTGAGGCCTTGAAGGTTTAGTGATCAGAGACTTGGCTCTAAGGAGTAATCTTTAAAAGGATCGTTAAGCAGTAGTTTTTGCTAAAGCGAAGGTTTTGGATTACCGTTTTGAATTACATCATTCTTGCTTTCTTTCTAGAAGCTCTGTCCTGTCCCTCCTCTTGGTTTTTCTGCCCCTTAGTGTTTTATGGGACTCAGGTGCCTGGCGGCAGCGGGGGGAGGTGCACCAAAGCCCGTGGACCTCCTCAAGGTGGGGGTTTCTCGGTGGGAACAGCAGCCTCCCTGGCGTCCTGCAGACCCTGGCCGCTGTCTGCGTGTCTGTGCTTTGTTCCTTCACCACATCTGTGTTCTCGCACTTTCTGCTCTCCTGCTTGCGGGCCTGCGATAGCAAACAAGGAATTCCACAGGGCTGGGGTCCCCAGAGGTGGCCACTTTTGGTGAATTTTGCTGTACCTGCACTTTCCAGTCTTTTTCACGATTAAAAAAATGTTTAAGCACCTAGACCAGTCGAGCGAACACCTTTGATTTTGGCACCCTAGCTCGGCCCTCCGGGGCATTGTGCTTGTGATCCTCTTTGGGGATGCAGGGGGCCTAGAGCTGCGGTGGCAGGGGTGCACTGCCTGCCGTGTGCCCCACACCTTGCCGAGGGCACTTTTCCTTTTCATCAGAAGCACCTCTACTTGTAAAGCAATATTCTGCTGTTAGGCCTACAGTGGACAATGGCCATGGCTCCCAGCGCCCCTACGAGGTGCGCCCTTGGGCCTCATAGCCTTTTTTTTTTTTTTTTTTTTTTAAGATTTTATTTATTTGACAGAGAGAAACACAGCCAGAGCGGGAACACAAGCAGGGGGAGTGAGAGAGGGAGAAGCAGGCTTCCTGCTGAGCAGGGAGCCCAATGTGGGGCTCGATCCCGGGTCTCCAGGATCATGACCTGAGCTGAAGGCAGTCGCTTGACCAACTGAGCCCCCTAGGTGCCCCTCTCACAGCCTTTTTAATGGCCGCCCCATGTATCAGAGAATGCAAGCAATCGAGAAACAGGAACACACATCTTCCGTGTGCTCTCCGCCCTCTCTGTGGTGGTGACGCTGGCTTGCCCATCGTCCCGTTTTTTCCTGGGGGGCTGCCCCTCTGGTAGCAAGCCCCTCATATTTATAGTCATTCTGTCTGTCTCTCTGTCTGTTCCTCTTGTCTGTGTTTTGGAGCGGGGCCTCTGAAGGTGGAGGGAGTCTGTTGTGGTCAGGCTGCTGTCCTGGGTCCTGGACGTGCCCTGCGGGGTGGGCGGGCAGAGAGCTCTAGGTGAGAGTTCCTCTCAGGGATTTGGAAGCTGAGGGGCTGGTGTTTTCTCTGTTTGGTTTCTATGCTTGGCCTCCTCCCCTCTGCGACTTGAGCAGAGCAGTCCAAGGCCATTCTGAGTTTGGGTTCTTTCTGTGGGATCTGTTCCCCCTTCTCTGGACAGTTTGGGGGCCACCTTGCCCCTGTGCTCTGAAGGTGGGGAGATGGGGGCCGGGCTCTGGAGACCAGCTTGCTCGGTCAGTGGACCCTGCCGCTTCTTCTCGAATCTGTGTTGTGGGATGTTGGGCTGTGTTGGGTTGCCTGGTTCTTTTCTTTGGCCTCTCTCTCATGTTTCTGCTTCTCTTTTTTGCGACTTCTCAACTTTATTTTGCCATGTCCTGTGGGAATCCCATTTTTGCTGTTCTGGTAACTGTCAGGAGCTTTTTCTCATCCTCGGTGTCCTTTTCTCACAGCGCCCTATTTGTCAGTCCCGAGTGCTGGACCTTTGATCTCCTCCAGCTCACATGTGTGTTCCCTTCCCCCCGAGTGGTGGCCACTGTTCGTAGTGGCCTCATCTGCCCGTGCATGATGGGGCAGGGCACTGGCCGGCATGGTGGAGGCTGCGTCTGGGAGCCCAGGGTCTTGGAGTCGGGCACCCAAGAGGGTCAGCTCTCTTCTGGTGGTTACTTGGCTCGGTCTTTGCCTTTCTGGGCGTCAGGCCCGTTCCCTTGCGGCGACTGGGGAGGGCCGGTGGTGCCCCTTGGCGCGGGTCTGGTGTCCCTGAGACCGTGGCTTCTCGCTCCTTGGCTTCTGAGGCTGAACGGTGGCTCTGCGGGCTGCGGAGGTGGGGAGTCCTGCTGCTCTCACTGCCCTGCTCCGGGTGGCCGTGCTGCCGGGGCCTCCTGGGCCCCACCTGCTGTGTAGTGGTCTCCCACGGCCAGTGCCCTCCTTTGTCTGCTCCCAGGCGGCCTCATCGTTGTCTGTCACCTCTCTGTCCTCCGGGCTTCACCCTTCGGGAACAGCCCTTTCCCATCACCGCAGAGGGAGGTTGGGGCGGGCGGGTTTGTCTGCGGCTCCCCTTCCTGGTGGGCATTCGTGCTCCTGCCTAGCCCCTGCACACCCCGGCTCTCATGCTCTGGGGGACTCACTCATCCTTTTCTCCCGGTGGTTTGGGAACTCTGCGTGTGCGGTGTCCTTGCCGTCTTGTTGGTTTGCTCGGAATCTGGGCTTCAGGTGCGTGTGGGCCTGCGCGTGCCTGTCGTCAGCAGTGGACCCTGGTGCACGGTGTGGGGGGCCCCAGGGTGCCCGCCGTGTGGCCGAGCCAGGTAGGCTCCACTGCCGTCCCTGTGTGTCGTGAGGGTGCCTGCGGCCTGTCCTTCCAGCGAGCTCCATGACGAGCTTGTGTTAATACGAGTGCGCTCTGGCGTTCGTGCTTGTTTTTGGAGCGCTAAGGGTTTCGGTGCATGTGCCCGCCTCCTCATCTGCCCCAGCTGACAGCCTCAGGGGTTTCTGCCTGTTCCGGGACCATTGTCCTGCTCGGCAGCCACGCCCATGTGCCTCCTGTGCCGTCTCGGGCCCCTTGAGGCTCCGTGTGTGCACGTGCGCGGATCCTCCCGGTGTGAGCACAGCCGCCACGGTCGTTGGCGTCCTGCACGTGACAGGCAGGTTGCCTCGTGTCCCCTGCCCGTGTTGTCGTGTGGTGGGCACGGGCGTTTGGCTCATGATTGGTGTGCTGCACTGTCATCCCTCAGAGCAGAGCGCCGTGGCCTGGCTGCCTCCGGGCGCTGATACAGCCCCTGCTGGAACCCCCCCCCCCCCCCCCCCCCCCCCCCCCCCCCCCCCCCCCCCGCGGGCTGACCTGTCCGTGCTGTGTGCAGGACTGCACCCTGAGGCTCTGGGAGTACCAAAGTGGCCGAGAGCTGCACTGCTGTCACCTGACCAGCCTGCGGGAGCCGGCGGAGCCGTGCGGTGACAAGGTAACCTCCCGCTTCCGTCTCCGGCTTATCGTGGCTTGTAGGGTACCTCGCCAGCTTCTAGGATCCTGTGAACAAGGCCACTTTTGTGTTGGAGACATTTCCTTGCTGTCAACACAGACGCCTTCTGGCTTGGGAGAGATCGAGGACTTCAAAGCCTACAGGTGCCCAGTCCCCTACGTGGGAAATAACTCGTATCCCACCTTATGCGCATTTGAACAATCACGCTCAGGGAAGACGGTGCTCAAGCAGAGAGCTGCTGGGGTCCAGAGCCAGTCAGGGAGCTGAGCACCCTCCGGCGTCTCCCTCTGTCGCGGATTAATCTTGTGACCGCCCCTCACACCCAAGACCCCACACCGGCTGGGGTATCCCCGGGTCAGGTCTCCTGGCACTTTGTGAGAGCTTTTCAGGGGAGGATGTGTGGGGTGCTCTGGCTTCTGCCACCCCCGTTTCCTTAGAGGCCCCCGGGCCTGGCGGGGAAGGGGCATTCTGCTTACGTGGCTCTCCTGGCCCACAGAGCCGCCGTTGCTATGGTTTCTTGATGACCCGGCTGTCATCACAGGAGCTTTGCGCTTTTCCCTGGAGCCCCCGTGTGGCCCCCCACTGGCCCGCAAGAGGCCTGACCAGAGTTGAGGGGCTCCTCTGCCCCACCCTCAGGTTGGCTGCTTTCTCTCTTCCCCCTGAGACTGCCTTGTAGGCGCTGCCCTTACTCGGCCTCAGAAGTGGGCAGGCCAAGCCTGACTGTGGGTCCTCAAGGACCCCGAGTGGCTGCCTGGGCCCCCAGGTCAGTCGACCCTGCTGCTCCGGCTGCCCCAACTCGTGGCCCCTCCTGCTTGGGTGTCTGTAGTCCTGCCCCCCCACCCCTTCCTGGACAGCGCATGGACATCTGATTTGTTCTAGTAATTTTTTCACAGTCACGGTCTCATGTAACCTTGTGGTGCTTTCGGATGGTGAGGTTGATGTGAGTCTCTAAGAGGTGGGGGAGGAGAGTGCAGTGGAGAGGGGACCACGGCCCAGCAGGTCTCTGACCTCAGGCCTGGCGCACAGGGCTTGCGCGAGCTGTGGATGGCCCTGCCTCTTGGGCCCCTAGCTTCCTTGGCAGGAGTCCCCGGGGGCATGGTCCCTGCCCCTTGGCCTGGGCTTGGTAAACACAGGCCTCTTCTCCGACTCTGACTGGCATCTGGATGTTCCCTCCATAGGATGTGTGGACCTCACACACGTGACCGTGTTTTCTTAATGGTCTTTTGGGCTCCTGGTCACCTCCTGTCCTTGTAGCTTGACCTGTCCCTTGGCTTTGGAGACATTGTGGGAAGGCCAGGGATGCCGAGAGGCTTCTGCGAAACGGGTAGCCTGCTCTGTCTTTCTTGTCTCTTCCTGATTTCCAGAAAGTTCCAGGAGTGTTTTCATGTTTTCCTTCCTTGACGGTAGTGGCATCTCTCAAGGCCTCGCCGTGTCTGATCTCAGTTGAGCAGAGCAGCCCGACTTGGGTCGCCGGCGGGCAAACACGCCGTCACATTGCTGCTCTTCCTTGCAGAGGTCTGCGGCGTCCCGGATCGCGTACTGCAGCCAGGAGAGCTGCGTGGCGCTGCTGTGCGACAGGTGGGTGTGCGCGCGCTGATGGCCTTGCCTCCGGGGCCCACGCCTGCTGTAGGACGGAGTGTGCCGGTCATTGCTTTGGCCTCCTGGGCTGTCTCCCTGTAGGAGGGCTTCAGACGCTGCTGTTGGTACAGCCTGTCCCCGCGGTGACTCTCACTCTGGGAGGGTGGCTGCGCCTGCTGGCTGTGGGCTCCTTTCCTCAGCGGGGAGGGGCGCCCTTTGACTAGCTGGTTAAATTCACCAGCCTGCAGCTGGTCCTGGTGCGTGATAGTCTCACCTCCATCGGCCCCATCCGAGGGCTGCTCCCCATAGAGCCCTCGCCGCCACCCCCAACCTGGGGCAGCTCACAGTGGGACCCACTGCGGGCTCGCCGAGGAGGAGGAGTGTGTGCTGTGCCCCCTCCCGGCCCCCCCGGGGGCAGCTCACCGTGGGACTCACTGGGGCTTGCCGAGGAGGAATGTGTGCTGTGCCCCCTCCCGACCCCCCCCCCCGGGGGGGCAGCTCACAGTGGGACCCACTGCGGGCTTGCCGAGGAGGAGAGTGTGTGGGCGGCCGCCCCCGCCCCCATGAGTTCTGGAGCCTTGTATATGGCCTGGGTAGGTATCTGGTGTTTCTGCATCGCTCCTCTGTCCTCACAACAAACCCCCGGGGGCATCTTTGTTTTAAAACAAGGCTGCAGGTTTAGGCCAAGAGGCGCCTGCGCCCAGGGCCCCCTGCCCTTGGCTGCTGCAGGTGGGACAGCCGCCTTCCCACGACTGGTTCCTTTGTCCCGCACTGGTTTCCTGTCACAGCAGCATCAGCTGACCTGGGGCTCACTGACTGAGACTGCGGTTCTCTCTCAGTTCTTGGGCCTCCTGGGCTGGGGGTGGCTCGGCTGGGTGTTTCTGGCCCAGCGTCTCGTGAGCTTCGAGTCACGATGCCGGCGGTGGCTGGGTCTTGCAGATCTGGGCACATGCTGAGCTGCTGTCTGTTGCCCAGTCGTACCCACATGGGCCTTGTGGCACTTATAATAATTTTTCTCTCTTTCTTTGTGGAAAGTGATCCCGTGGTCTACATCTTCCAGCTCGATGCCCGCAGGCAGCAGCTGACTTACAGAGAGCAGCTGCCTTTTCAGCACAGAGTGTGGGACATTGCCTTCGAGGAGGGCCGGGGACTGTGGGTCCTGCAGGACTGCCGGGAAGCCCCCCTTGTGCTCTGCAGGCCTGTGGACGGCCAGTGGCAGGTGAGACGTGTTGGGTCCCCACTGCCCCTAAGGCTGAGCTGGGGGTGGCAGGGGGCGGGCGACAACTGTGCCCGCTTTCAGCTTGATCATATCTTAGTTCTGGGGGCCGGATCCTTGTGGGATGATGGCTGGAGGACTTGTGATGGGGGTTTGGGGAGCAGGGGTGCCTGGCCAGCTGTTCCCATGTCACGGTGCCTGCAGGGGTAGTTGCGGGCTAGTTGCCATGGTGGCATATTTTTTCTTGTGGTCGTCCTGGTCACATGCCTCTTTAGCAGAGAGACCAGCAGTGGTGTGAGTTGGCCGTGTGTCCTTAGTGTGGCCTTGTGTCTGGGGCATGGACTCCGGAGTAGAGCGTGGCGTGTGGGCTGAGGGCCGAGCGGGTCACATGCAGATGTTACCCCGTCTCTGAGCCGGCAGAGCGGGGCGTCTCCTGCCTGGGCGGGGTCTCCTAGGACGCTGGGGGAGAGAGCCGGAACGGCCGCTGAGCTCTGTGCGGGTTGTGTTGCCCTTTACAAGTGCTCGCTGCTCTGAGGGCTTTGGAGACGGCGCTGAGCGTTTTGGGTATTTTCATCCAAAAAGTAGTGGGGAACAGCATGCCGCTAGCTGGCGTGTGTCGCCTGCCCGGCCCCTCAGACGGTCTCGGGTGATGAGCGAGCATGTAGGACGCTGGCAGCCTGTGCGTCGTGGGTCTTCATTGTGACGCGGTGCTGTGACTGCTGTGTCTGTCGTGCCATGCCGGCTGGCCGGCTGTGCCTGGTGCTCCCGAGGGCCGGCTGCTTGGACCACGGCCTGCAGGCCTGTGCCTCTGCCCGCAGCACGGGGGCCGCACTCCCGCGTCTTTCTGGTAAACATTTTCTATTGTCTTCTCAGGCTGATCCTGAAAACGCCGCCTTAAAGAAGGTGTCCGCCCATCTTCAGGGGAATTGGGCCATATTGGAAGGTGAGAGCGTGGGCACGGCCTGCTTTTTGGGACGGTGTTCAGGGTGGGCCATGGACAGGGCGAGAGTCCAGGGTGTGTGGCATGTGCCTGTGTCCCCGTCTGGAAGGCCGGTGGCTGGTCGGGGTGTCCAGGAGCTGACCCACGCCCGCGTTGGGGATTGAGCTGCGTGGGGGCCGGGGTCAGAGTCAGAGTGCCGCCCACCTCCGCCTGTAGGGCTGTGTGTCGCAGGTCCAGCGGGAGAGGTCTGTAGTTGCTGGGCCGCCCTT
>PITA01026893.1:0-21831 GCA_004023965.1 Spilogale gracilis
TAAATATATATATATATATATATTTTTAAAGAGCTCTCCTGAATGTGCCCTTTGGTGTGGGGATCAAGCTGAAGACACTGGCTGGGCTCAGAGGACTCAGGAAAAGCTTTTAACCTCCTCCTTAACTGCCTAAAAGAATTTACATAGCCCCCCTCTCCATCTCCAGAGATAACTTTTTACATCACAATGACTTATCTGCATAACACAGAAAAGTTCGCCAACATTTGCTCCTCCCATATTCCTATGAATCTTCCTCCCCTTAAAAGCCCCAGACTCCTACCCCTCCTGAGCTTAGGATGGCCTGTCAGCCTCAGTTACGTGACTGCCGGGGAGTTTCATAATTTTATGGGCTCCTGTGTGTACAGAATTTGTTTTTCTCTTGTTAATCTGTCTCATGTCAATGCAAGATCAGATCAGCCACAAGAACCTAGAAGGGAACAATGGAAACGTTTGGAAGGCCCCCGGGCAATCCCTCCAGACTCTTCTCTTTATCTCTGGCGGGCACAGCCTGTGGGGCGGAAAGTGGGGCGGAAAGTGGGGCGGGGTTGCTCTAGGTCAAGGTTTCACCGGGAAAAGCGTGCACTTGGAGACCCATAGTAAGGTTGACTGTGCCAGAGTTGGGCCAAATTCTGACGCAGTTCTCATCTTTGGATCCGGTGTTATGAAAAGGAGCAATTTGAGGTGACTTGGCAGATGGCCGTGCGTCGTCATGGGGGCTCGAAGGGAGCAGTTATTTTTTCCTCTTTTGTTCAGGCAGCAGCTGTGACTCCCTATAAATGTTGTCACAAATGTGTTGTATGCCAGGGATTTAGAACTTGATGATTAGCAGGTTTTGTGAGTTGTTGGTGCTTTTCTAGCCGGACAGTGGTCCCAGCGATGCCCGTAGTTATGGCTGGAGGGCTGAGAATTTGCTTCTTCAGCACCTCTCAGTTAGTTTTAGCCAACGTGCTCCCAACTGCTCGAGAAAATGTGATACCACTGGACACGTCCTAAGTCCCGGGCCATCACAGCTTGCTCCTGTTCATTGTTCTTTTTCCTTAGATCGTCCTCCCCACATTTCCGGCTTTTGCAGCCCATCCCAACCCCCACTTCTTCCAGGAAGACTTCCACGACTTTCTGTACCCAGATCATGTCTCTCCTTCCTACAAAGTCCTTATAGACTAGTGGTTCCCAACCTTGGCGGCACCTCAGAATCATCTGGGAAACTTAAGAGATCTTGTTGTTCAGGCTAGAGCCCAGACCAAGGAAGTCGGAATCACGGGGGTTGAGACCCAGACATCAGTAGACTGTGAGCTCTAGGTGAGTCCAGGGCTAAGTGAGGTGGAGGAGCGGTACCATTTTGCCTTCCAGATTCCTCTTAAGCCTAACTCTGCTATGGATCGCAAGAGAGACCATTGTTTTCCCTTTATCCCTGTGCCCAGATTGTAAGCTCCCAGAAATCAGGGGCAGAGTTTGCTTACCTCTGTATCCCTTGATTGCATCTAGCATGTAGCTCAGGGAACTTGCACTGTGGTTCTCCTACCAGTCATTCACCCTGCTATGTGACCATTGGTTGACCACCAACACTGATCATAGAGGGTGGGATGACTGTGGTTCTTGTTGCTACCATCACTTCCGTTTCTGGATTCAGGGATTAGAGATGGGAGGAGTCCAATATATATGTGCTGTCATATGCCAAAGGCTCTGGTATTCCAGGACTGTTATCCATTAAGCAAAGAATTGTATTCTGCTAGAAAAAAGTGTGCTTGAAGGTGTGGAGGACTATAGACTTCTTTTTTCTGTTTTGGAACTGTTCTTTTGAGTTATCTTTGCTTCATGATAAATTACTGCAAGATCTAGTGGCTTGAAACCACAGTAAACATTTACTCACATAGTTCCTGTGGATCAGGAATCTGTGAGGGGCTTCCTTTGGTGGTTCTGGCTTAAGCTTTCTCATGAAGTTGCAGTCAAATTGTCAACTGGGATGGTGGTCATAGGAAGGTCAGAAGGATAACTTCCAAAGGGGCTCATTCACGTGACTGACAAGTTGTTGCTGGTTGCAAGAGGCCTCAGTTCTTTGCCACGAGACTGCTTGAATGTCTCTACAACATGGTGACCCATTTCCCCTCAGAGTGATCCAAGACCGCAAGGCACAAGAGGAAACATCTTTTATAATTATGTACTGTTATTGCCATAATATCATAATGGCTACGCAGGTCAACATGGGAAGGGGTGACAAAAAGGACTTAGCCTCTCTTTACTGGAGGAACTGTCATTGAAATGATTCTGCTTGATCCCTTTATAGGATGGGCACATGGTGAAGGCCGGTCAACTCAATAACTTTGTCCCTTGACTGAATATTATTGGTGTAAAGGTGGGCATGTGATGGACACAAACTAGGCCAACCACTGTCATTCCTAAGATTTTGCTAGAGCAATCAAGAGAGAGATGTCTTCTTGGTTTGGGGATTATTGGCTGTAGGAATAATGGAAGTCCAGAGCTGCTGGTGGATATCTTTCCCACAGTTGGGTGGGCCTGAAGAGAACAAGGCCAAAACAGAGGAGGGCAGTGTGTGTTGGTGGCAGGGGAGAGGCGGAGAGGGGGAGGGGAGGAAGAAAGAGAGAGAGGAAGTATTGGTGTGGGTGAGTGAGGTTCCTGTCTCTTGTCTGAGTTGAAGAATGAATCTCACAGACAAAGGAGAGTGAGTAAAGCGGTAGAAGTTTATTAAGTAAGGATGCAGAAAAAGCTCTCAGGAGTGAGAGGGGTCCTGACGGGGTTACCACTGAGGGCTTTTAAGGATGGTCTTTTATAGAAAGCTAAGTGGGGAACTTAAATCTTTTTAACATCTCTATCGATAGCATCATAGAGTAAGAACTAGTGTGAACGCCTCCAATGGCTTACTTCCTTTTTAGGGTCCGGTAATTCTTGGTTGATTACAAGTAGCTGTTACTAGCTGTTACACCTAGGACAGGGTATTCTGGCTAGTTCCCTTATCTCTGGTTTCCATTCCTCTCCCCCATTTTCCATTTTGTGAGCCTGATCCCCTGGCCCCCTACCTATCTCTTCCTACCTAGTCCCATCTGTCTCTTACTTGCTTTCTCAATGGCATGGTTTATGCCCTTATAATCACAGGCATTGCAGCTAACTTTGACCCTGGAGTTCTAAGTTATGCAAGTGAAGACTTCTTTCTTCAGCTACACTGATCTCAATTTTTGCCTCATGGTACCGAATCAGTCCTCACTACTGCAGTGCCTGGAAGCCCGGGACCTCCCAGCTCCCTTTGGTTCACACTGCTCTGGGTGTGGTCATTCTCCAGTCTCTGGTCTCTCCATTGTAAACCCACAGGAAGCTGAGTGTATCTGTGTTGTTTCCTGCCCCCCAGTGCTGGGGCATCAAGGATTCCTAGTGCATATTGACAGACTTGTGCTAATTCTGCCTGCAGTCTGGTACAGGGAAAATAATCACCATCTTTGGAGCGATACAGCTCCGGGTTCAAAACTCTCCTCTGTCATTAATCAGCTGTGTGATCTTAGGCCAAGGGCTTAGCACCTCTGTCTCCCAGCTCTGTGCACATAAAGTAGGGCTTGAAATGTGAAGTTCCCAGGGCTGTCCTGAGGACGAAACGAGATACTACAACCGGAAAAGTGTGGCGCCTATCAAAGGATCATTTATTCCTTTTTCTTTCTAGACATAATGCCGGTTACCTTAGAGCTCTACCTAGCCAGGATTTAATTCAGCTGGGTTCTGTGAAATTAGCATATCCTGAATGCCTACATCTGCAAGATGCTGAGTGGACAGTGGAGATTCAGGGAGGTAATTTTGCTTAACTAGGGCTGGTAAGTTTCATGGTAGGGCTGCATTGCCTTAGGCAAGAGGGTATTTGAAGCTGATTTCGTACACTAAATCCTTGCAGAGGCATTCCACTCCCCCTGACCAGTTCAGGGGTGGGCAGAGGAGCCTTGGGGAGGATGCTGTCCTGCAGAGAAGCTGACCCCTGTAGCGTGGTTCAGATGGTCCATTCCCCTCCTTTCCCTACTGGCTGACTTGTTGGAGCTCCCTCCTTGCTGCTCCTGGCTAAAATGAATCAGTCTTGGGATGAGCTGAGCCAAGACGTCTCTGAACTGATGTGCTACCTGGACTCTACCATTGGTCCTCTGTTCCATCTTTATTTATCCCATTAATGATGCTGACATTAGCAATTCCTAACCTTGATTATCAGCAGTACCTTGTAAGGGTTTAATAAATGTTTGTCAAACTGAATGAATGACAGGTTGATGGACAATATTTGGGAGATGTATGAAACCTTCCATAGGTAAGCTTCTCACTCCTTGCAACCTCGGCTGTGCCTATGAATGTTATCCTTGGACTGTGCCACAGATGGAGAAGGGTAGGAGTAAATCAGAATATAGTGTGCAGTGTGTATTTTAGAAAAAAATCCCTGAAGCGCTCCTTTCAAAAACATTTGAATTCAGCAAATAATCTACCTGTTTCCATAGTGTGAGTATTCCTTTTACAACCTTTGTCCTTCTGTTCTAGTCTAGAGGGAGATGGGCGAGAGAACACATGAGGGAAGAAAAATCCCAGCCTAGGGCAGGTCTTCAGAATGGGCAGTGTGGAACTCTCTGGTATGAGCTGAAAGTACAATTCAAAGGCAGAATTTTTCCTTCTTCCCAGAAGCCTCAATTCTGCTCTTAGGGCCTTTCAACTGATTCAATTAGGTGTGCCTAATCAGATTATGTAGCCTAATCTTCTCTATGTAAAGTCAACCAGTCACGGATGTTAATTGCACCAACAAAATATACATTCTCTATGTAAAGTCAACCAGTCACGGATGTTAATTGCACCAACAAAATATACATTCATAGAAGCACCTAGATTAGTGCTTGACTGAATCACTGGGGATTCCATCCTAGCCTAGTTGACAAATGAATTTGGCCATCACTGTTGAGGAAGGCCACAAATGCAATAATAGCAGAAATCAATATTTTTCTCTATCTAACCCTTGTTACAAGGGAATGTCAGATCTCCATGAAGGGCATTCTTCAAGGGTTGTTTCCCAGGTGCATGCTCTGTCCATCCGCTGCATTTTGCACTCTCAGTTCTCTGTCCTCTTCCCTCTTTCTTTTTCTTGTCAGTGGTTCTCCCCAGGTTTGGAATGAAAATCATCTAATGGTGCATTTGAAGATAAATAGATGTAACCTTACAAAGATTCTGGCATGGTCCTTTTGTGGGGAGGGTATACTGACATTTCTTGCACAAGTTAGAGAAAGGTGAGGAAGTTCATGTGGTGTTTGAAAAACTCTTCTGTGAAGCTGTGATGCACATCTCATCCCTCCAAATAGACATCTCCAGCTAGACCTTATCCTTAAACTTCAAATACATGTAAATAACATCTGGACGTATCCGTGCAGCTCTCCATAAGAACCCAGGCTCAACATGTCCAGAGCTGAATTTGTTGGTTTTTCCCCAAATCTGTTCCTCTCCCAATACCCTCAATGAATTAGAACCATCAGTCTGACATCATTTAAGCCTTAAACTTGGGATCATCCTGGGCTCCTTCAGCTTCCTCACTTTCCGTAGCCCCATCAGTTGTTAACTTTGTAGATTTTAGCTCTGAAATTTATCCCATCCTCCCTGGTTCTGTCTTATTTAAGTTTTCATCAACTCTTTCCTGGGCTGTTGAAATAGCATCCCAACTGGGCTATTATCCATTTCCATCTCCCCATAATCCATGTAATCATCTTTCCTGTTTAAAATATTTCAGTCACTCCCCATTCTCACAAGATCATGGCTCAGAGTCCTTAGTAGGTCAAACTAATTATCTCTTCTTCCATTTTCCTATTCTCAAGCACAAACACAAACAACCTGTATGGGAGCCAGGTGGGATAGCTTATATTTCCACTAGTGTGCCAGGTTGCTTCACACCTCTTTGCCTCTTCCCACGCTAT
This sequence comes from Spilogale gracilis, assembly GCA_004023965.1. NCBI lineage: Eukaryota > Metazoa > Chordata > Mammalia > Carnivora > Mephitidae > Spilogale > Spilogale gracilis. The sequence goes on from PITA01026893.1 coordinate 5,928, forward strand.
TCCCTTCAACTGGAATGCTCTTCCTGTATTCTAGTCATCATTCTCACCTCCTTCCCCGCAGACCAGCACCATTCATACCTGCTTGGTCAAACTCTCTCATCTTTCGAGATCTCATGTGTATCTGTTTCTTTAAAGCCTTTCTTGACCATGCCTTCCACCCCCTTCCCCATCTTGAAGCCAGGGCCACTCTCAGAACTGACCATACATGAATATGATATCATTATAAAAATTAAAAATAACGTGACTCAACAAAAGACTCTCTTGATTCCGCCCTTGTAATTTCACTCGCTTCTTGGTTATCAGTCTGTTGTAGATCATTCCAGACTGTTTTTTCACTAAAAATTTATCTTGGAAATATTTCCATGTGAGTGCATGCATTTGGACCCATTCCACACAGAGTGTAGTTGCTGCAGAGAATTCCTGGGTGTGAGAAGATCGTGGTTAACTCTTCTGCTATCGATGGTATCTTCCTCCCCAATATTTACAGTAACAGTGCCATAATGAGTATCATTTTGTATGCTTCCTTATGCATAGATGACTATTACTTCTTTTCTATAGACTAGAAAGTCTGGATAGAAGGCATACATGTTTTAGATTCTACATTTTTAAAAATATTTTTATATTTGAAAGTATATTTTTTTGTTTCTCATGCATTGGTAAGAGTTCTTTGTATATTTTGAAGAATAATCCTTAATCTGATATACACATGCATACACACAAAAGTAGGTATGTATGTGTGTGCATGTATTTCTCCAAGTTTGTCTTAAAACTTTGTTTATTGTCTTTATCATAAGAAATTTCACTTGGTCCTCACTACTTAGCAAATGAGAGCCCATCTATTCTCAGCTCATATCATAGTGCCAGTTTTTAATAAAATAAATTTCTAACTATATTTATGAGTCTGCTTCTGTAGTTTGTAATAGATTTTCATGATTTCTTATTTCTGGGTGAATACCACACAATGTTGGCTACCATAGCTTTACTGTATGTTTTCATATCTTGTAAGGAGTTTACTGTTTTTTAGCAGTCTGTCTTCTTCTACTAGTTATTTGACGGATGGGAAGGAGCCGTATTTGTCTTTGAATTTTAAAGACCTTTTCCGTGGTTTGCGTCCATGTGTGTTGGGTGATACAGAAGCTTAAACCCGGAAGGTATTGGCATTATTGATGCTACAATTTACATCCTCAAGGTCTCAAAGATCATGATGAAAATACTACATTTTCTGGTTTTTAATCCACTTTCTATCACAGTTCAGTACTTCAGTGAGTTATTTCACAGGACTCGCATTATTATTTAATTTGTTTTTGAATAAATAATTCATCGATAGCATATAAAACTCCAAAGGTTCAGAAGTGATAAATTAAGTCTCCCCTCAGTTCTTAACAGGCAATTATACTGCCAACTTCTTCTTTAATCTTCCAGAAGGGCAGCGTACCATGCACTCTGTTCTGCACCATGCTCTTGTTATTTAGCAATATATCCTGGAGATCATTCTACATCAGGACCCATCATGCTGTGTCATGAGATGGCTGCGCTGTGCTTTATTATTACACCAGGAAGGCAGTTAAAGGTGTTTCAGTAAATACCTTTTATATGTAGAATATTCTCAAATATCTAGAATAAAAGTTCTGCACATGAAATTAGTGGGTCAAAGGGCATTGATTTATATCATTAAATTGCTCTTCAAGGAGTTTTTAGAAACTTCATGAATGCAACCTTAATGGCCCTTGCCACCAGGCTTCTGACCTTCTTGGACATGTACTGAGTACCAGGGGGACACTACAGAGGGTCTAGCCGGGCACCTGACAGAGAGTAGATTTCACTCTCTCTCTCTCTCTCTCTCTCTCTCTCTGTGTGTGTGTGTGTGTGTGTGTGTGTGTGTGTGATGTACACATGGTAAGAAGCTCAAGGAAAAACCATTAGTCAATTAATTAATTAGGGTCCTCTTTAAAGCTCTAATAATGAGGGCAAGCATTAGTGGCTCGAGTAAAGCTTTGCCTTTATCATTCATTAGAAACTGGCGTAAATAATAGGTTTGAATTTCACAGTCCTCATGCTGCTAATCAAAGCACAAGATCTTAAGATCATAAATTATTATCCCTCACAACAGGAGCATAAAGGGAATTTGGTTTTATGAGTTGCTAACTGAAACACCAGCTAGCCTCTCTCCGGGTCTTGGGTCTTGGGCTGATTCAGAGGGAAGGAGGCTGGTGATCACATCTTGAAACTGGAGCATGGTCTTACAGATTGAATGGAGCACAACTTCCTCGGACTCACAATATGTTACCCACCTGAAGTCAAGGGGATAAGTGGCCTGACCCAGATTAAATAGCCCCTTCTTCCTCTTGTTGGTAATGGTTCATGATGTTCAGCTGGAATTTTCTAGGTAGGAATTGGGCTTTCCTGTTTCTGCCATGTCCTCTTAGTTGCTGCTGGCTTCAGACTGTGTACCTGCCCCGCCCCCACCCTTCTCATTTCCATCTTTCCATCTCATAGGTCCTATTTCTCTCCTTCTCTCCACTCCTGACCTTACTAATGTTTGTCTGTTTGGAGAGGATCTTCCCTTTCCCTGGTGTGTCTTTACACACACACACACACACACACACACACACACACACACATATCAAGTTCTCATCTCTTCCTTTCACATGATAAGGGGCAGAAATAAGATGAATCCCTATCTTTTGACTTTCCTTTTTCTTCTCTTCCTGTACCACCGCCCTCTGTTTTGGGAGCACCTGCAGGGTGAAAGGAGGAGGCGGTCCAACTCTGCCTGACTTAGCTCTCCCGTCTCTGTTCCCCAAGCCCAATGGCGCTCTCTTTTGTTTCTTCAGTGGCTTGGTGTGCCAGCCCCCTCCTCTTCGCAGCCCACAGGACCCTTGCATCTCCCTTATCTCTCAGTGCTCGCTCAATTTGACATTTTAAGTATAAAGGCTTCAAACTGCTGATTGGTACAGGCAGAGAAAATGTGTTTAAAATAAAGTATTGGCCAACACAATCAGACTTTATAACAAAAGTTTATTAGGATTAAGTCACATTAGAAAACTTCATGCTTTGCCATTTGCCATATTTACCTGGAATGACCAGCTTATAATTAGCTGAGTATAAAACAGTCTGTGCCCTGTACTGTTTGGAAAGTAAGAAAATCAATGCACGTCACAGTGGACCTGACCCCACCATGGTTACCAGCCTAACGACTGGTGAGCAGAGAGTGTGTTGCCTCCGAGCTTTGGGCCTGAGGAAGACATCATTCCCTGCCTCCTTTGGAAGCAGACCCATCATAGCCTGGGCTCCGAAGCTGGAGCCTGCTTTTTTGGTCTCTAATATTAACATCTGAATTTCAAGAGAAGCTAGGCTTGAGGTATCTTTATGGCTTAAAAGGCACAGGTCATGTAGCTGAATTAAAAGCTATTGTGGTGGTCTCTCTGTCATAGGCCATGAGCCACCGGTGGGAAGGGGAGTCCTGACACTGCGTTCCTGACTCCTCAGTGTGGTCTACGCGTCACCAGCTCGGCTCCTGTAGCTTCCGGGTCTGCTCATCAGCTGTGAGAGCTGGAATTGGAGGATGGGGCTGGACTCCGGCACTTGTGGGGACCAACCTGTACTGCGGAATCTCATTACCCAGCATTCAGAGGGGACCTGTCATAGGGCCAAGAAGTGACTCAAATGCAAGCAGGGTCAGGAAAGCTCATTCTTCAGATAAAATATAGTATGGGAAAAGGAAACAGCTTTCCCTGGAAGGGGTCCTACCAAGTTGGAGAGCCGCTGTAGCCAACCCCTTCCTTCTATAGGAGAAGCTGTTTGAAAAGGAGAAGAGTGGGCCACCACCTTGGTTCTGCGAGGCCAACGACAGTGGTATCGATCCCGTGCGTAGGTTTTGCAAATAGCCTTGAAGTCATTAAGAGGAAGTGGGAGTCTAGGTCTTTGTAATATAAACATTTCACTTACTAAATAACTGGGCATTCCCTTCAGCTTAGGAGCCCACATGTTTACGCTCAGAAACTTTTTTTCTGATTTCTAAACTCTCCCTAATGAAGGGAATAAAATCAAAATTCAAAGTGAAGGGCTTGGAGAACGACACACTGAAAAGAAACACCTGGAGGCTCAGCACCTCTGTTCCCTCCTTGCGGCAGCTAGACTCCCAACTCCCTCCCTTCTCCGCCCTTCCCACCCACCCCCACCCATTCACTAATAAAAATGGCTGCTGTCAAAAACTTAAATTCGGTTGCATAATATAGATGGATGATAATAAATTCTCACGTCTTCAGGCACCAGAGGTTACTTGTGACAAGGTTTTGATTCTCTTACTGCACCGCCCAGCCTCTCCTGCCCGCTGCCTCCCCAGCTTGGCTCCTGTTCCTCCGTGAGCCCCGCATGACTCGGGATTACATCTGCACGGGTCACCATCAGTTCAGCGGGGACTGACCCGGGGTTTGCTCAAGCTTGAGTTCGTAGCCTCCTAGGCCGAGGTCCCCCTCGTAAATGTTGTCCTTGCTCGGAGTCTGCGGGGAGGCTTTCCGATCCACTTCTAGGCTTGCAGGAGGGCTGCGGGGCGAGGTGGCTTGCTCCTGGTAACTCATGGCCAGTTCGTCCTGATTCACAATGCATTCCACGTCTTCCTCTTTGAGCTGTTCCTGGAATTCGGGGAAGAGAGAGAAGTCACTTCATGATGAAAACAAGAACTGTCCTCTAGTGTAAGAACGGATGGTGCTTGTTTTCCATTCTTAATGGCCCTGTCTTGCCTGGGCTGAGGTTCTTCGGCGGCAGGCATGGCCTGTCCATAGCTGGGGGCATGTGGAGCATTTCCCACAGAAGACCTGGCCTGGGGACACAGCCACGCGAGGCCTCCAGGCCTGATGTGAGAGCTGGTAGAGAGCACGTGCTCCCTGAGTGCCTCCTTGGGTTAAGGGAGATAAAAGAAAATATGGTGGATTTCTTGAACTGGTACCTAGTCAGGCTGAGAGGAGTTGAGAGTTAGAGGAGGCACCTCAATGTACGGAATGATTCTCAATGTTGGTTTTGTAACACTCGTACCCACCACTAAATTCTCAAAACACAGTTTCTGTTGTGTTTTATTTGAAAAATGTGTACTCACGGCATGTTTCTTGGGATGAGTGTCACAAAGCTAAACATGGTTGTTTAAGTCATGATAGTAGATAAAGACAGAAATGAATTAGATCTGGCCAACCTACTTTTCCTCAGACAGAGCTTTCCTTGAAGGAAAGAATTAAGATCTCCCCTCTTCTTCCACTGGCTTTGGGAAGACCATACAAAATTACTCACAGAAGGAGCCCTGGCTAGGCGGCTGAGGTCAGGGGTTTCCAACATAAGGCTGTACCAGAATCACTTGGAAGTTTCACTGAAGCATGGATGCTGGGCCCCAAGCTCAGAACTCTGAGGTGAGGGTGGGAGGTGGGGAGCTTATACTTTGCATTTCTAGCAAGTTCTCCAGTGATGCTGAGGCTGCTGGTCTGGGGACACATTTCTGAGAATGGCTGCCTTAGGCTGTTGTGCCCAGAGCACATCTGAGATGCATTTTCTCTGTTTATGCAAGGGGGTAGTCAGCTGGACGACCGCCAAGAGTGCCTCAAGCTCCAAGATTTTGCTCCTCTCAAACTCCTGACACTGGTTTGTTGGTAACGATTCTAACTGTTTCTTCTCAGCGTTTTTTATTCCACTCCCTTGAGCTACAAAGCACAGGCCTAATACTTAAAACCCCAAATCACAGCAGTTTGTGAGGACATATTACTTCTTTTACATTTTCTAAATTCATTGTATGGTTAAAAATATTGGTGGGGGGATGGGAGCCTGGTGGTGGCTACTGAGGGCACGTATTGCACGGAGCACTGGGTGTGGGGCATAAACAATAAATCTTGGAAGGCTGAAAAAATAAAATAAATAAAAAAATATTGGTAACAATAAAAAATTGCATTTTTAAAAGAATGAACCCACATCAGCAACATGTGAAAAGAAAAGAGAAATGCCTCTTGGTGCGATGAATTTTAAAATGCTTCCTCCTCGGGCTGGGAAGGAAGAGCACTGAGGTTCTTGGGCTCATCAGTGGCCACCCAGCTGGTCCCACTCAGCGGAGTTACTCACCCCGTAGGCCTGAGGACTGGTGAGCAGCCTGGAAATCGGACCGCACCATTCAGGTAACGTCGTCGTCAGAGGAGGGCCCGCGTGGGTTAAAATTGGTTTCAGATATCTGCAAGTCCTGTTAAGGAATACTTGCCAAAAGGAAGTTAGAATTTCATTTCCCACACAACACAAACCTTTGCATGCGGCGAGAGAGACAGTTATGTTCACCTTTAAATCCCCATCTCCCTCATTCAGGAGGCAATTTGGCCTGCCGAAATTGCTGTTTATAATCTCTGCTCCACACACTTTTCCAGCCCTCCCGGTAGCCTTTAATCAAAAAGAAATGGGCACTGGGCCAGTCAGCACCTGAGAGGGGGGCTAAATGTTCCTCTTCTCCTCCCCTTCCTCCCTCAATGTCTCATCTGTTTGAGAATGCATTTCTTTTTCTTTTCTTTTCTTTCTTTTTTTTTTTTTTAAGATTTTATTTATTTGACAGAAAGAAACACAGCGAGAGAGGGAACACAAGCAGGGGGAGTGAGAGCGGGAGAAGCAGGCTTCCTGCCAAGCAGGGAGCCCGATGCGGAGCTCATTCCCGGATCTCCAGGATCATGACCTGAACCGAAGGCAGAGGCTTAACCACTGAGCCACCCAGGCGCCCCGAGAATACATTTCTCAAGAATTATCTTAAACAGTAGCAGAAAGGATTATGTTTTCTTAAAACTGCACACATAGCTTAAACCATCAGTAATTTTCACAATGAAGCAAGAGGTATTTCATAAAATGTTCCGTCATTTTAGAACTAGGTAGTGAACATAGATTGTTTTCCAAAATAGTTTATTTTCACTATTCAACACTGTCACTTTATACTTCATACATCAATGCGTCTCTATACAAAAGTATGTAAATAAGTTGGTGCCAGGTTCATTCTATTGTCTAGCACTTGTCTTTCTTGTCTTTTCATCCCCAAGTGCCGTAACAACTTAAAAGAAAACCCTGTTAATCTAAAGCCGTTATGCTTCCCTCCAATCCAGCAATAGTGAAACCCTGGGAGGCTGCCTCCAGTCGCCTTATTCTTTCCTTCTTTCTTCCTTCCTTCCTTCCTTCCTTCCTTCCTTCCTTCCTTCCTTCCTTCCTTCCTTCCTTCCTTTCCTCAAAGGAGGGTAGTGGAATTATTTCACCATTCCATCAGACACAAGTTTTAAGCCTATATTATTTCCTCTGCTGGAGAATACTTCACCTCATCAACTTTCTAAAAATCTGTAATAAATAGGGAAAGGGAAAAAATGGAAAGCAGCTAACATGTTGGCTTGTGAAGAGCCAAAGTCAGCTCCCCCCCCCCCCCCCCGCTTACGGAGGACATGAGATCTTGGAGATGGCTCGACGGGAGCCCGTCTAGAGCTGGACACGGCTCTGTCATTCCTGTGATGCCCTGAGCATGGGAGGACAGGAGGAAGATGCAGCCTCCAGGGGCCACAAATCTCATTGCCTCTGGCCTCAAATCCTTCCCCAACAAAGTGGTGATAAAGCAGGGAATGTTCCTGAACATGGAGCACTGGCCTGGTTATGATACAATTGAGAGACTGAGAAGAGGCTTACAACAGTCTATAATTCCAGCTGCAAATGGAAAACTTGACAATACCTTTCAGACGGGCAGCTGTTGTGCCCAGCAAAGGACCAGGGAAGACACTAATTTCAGAGCCTGGCATTCCCTGTAACGTCTTCTGAGTGTATTATATATCTATGACTCTGGAAATCCTGTGATGGCCTTCCATTTATTTTCATTGCATATTGTTATTTCCTTCATTTGATGGATGGAGGAATTGAGGCCTCGAGATAGAGTGATTTTAAATAATGCAAAGGCTCCTGTTGCTATCTCAGTCCACCACCAACATTGCTAGCAAAAGAGAAATTACCAGGGCAGAATCATGCATGCGACCAGCTGGTTCTCTGGAGAGAAAAGTTCGCAGACCCATCATCCCTGCTGACAAGCGGCAGACCCTCTCACATAGGGACACGTGAGGACACATGATCAGCGAAAAAATATTTTTGTTGGGAGGTGAGGTGGTGACATGCATGTACAACTGGAGTGTAAATCAAGGAAAATCAGCTGATTTTATTTCAAGATGGAGAAGTGACAGTAGGTAAGCTACGTTTCTAGAGACATCATATAGGAAAAAAAACGAAGAGGTTCGTCAAGGCTCTCATTGTTTCAGAAAGGCCTGGGCAACTTCCACCCTTTGAGGTTCTCAGGGGATCGCAAAATTAAGATGATGAAATGCCACAATAATGTTACAGAGGTGAAGTGCAAATGTAGAATCGTGTAACGAACATTTTTTTCTTTTAACGCTGACGATGTATCTCTAATTCTATGTGTGATGTTATTGGAGCTAATACTTAATGATGAAACGTGTAGCTTTTTGTGAATGTGGCTTGGACCAAATGTACCACTGGCCTCTTCTGGACAGGTTTTTTTGCTCAGAACTCTGCCCTTTTACTGACTGTATGACCTGTGGTCTAGGTATTCACCCCTGTGAGCCTCAATTATTGTTGTGAATATTGACGGGAAATAACATTATGTAAAAATGGTTGTAAACTCTATAGGCTACTCAAATACTATTTATTTTAAAGATTTATTCTCTAAGCCAATTGGTGTCTCAGTCATTGTTTGGATAATAATGGGGAAATGAGACTGAGGGTAGGGATGAGGAAATGGCAGCATGGGCATTTAGTGTGGCCTTGGGACTCACGGGCTAGGTCGCAGGCGGGCAACTGAAGGCGCTCCTACACTAAAAGTAGTATTTGGGTTAAAATATGTTGAACGGGCAGGTAGCATGAGGTAGTAGGTGAGAGGTGGGCAGACTTTGTTGATATATGGCTCTTGTAGGATTCTCACGATGCCATTTTGGCTGCACTGGTGTCTCAGTAGCTGTGAGGCAAGGGCGTGAAGCTACTCCGTGTGGCGGTGAGCGGGATTCGCCAAGTGCCACGAGATCCACGGCAGATGTGGCACAGAATCTCTACTGAATTTCTTGGTTTGCCCAGTGCCTGCCATGTATTATGTGCTAGTGGACGTTTTTGAATTTCTGATATAGAAAATATGAATGAGGGAGGTAGATTCTGAGGAACTTGACAAGAAAAGACAAAGGGAGCAGATTATAGGCAACTAAAAAGGTTTTTCTGAGGATAAAAGACTAAGAAAGTTAAGTTGAATAGTGACCTCTTGGGCCTGAGTTATTAGACTGAGGGGACCATGAAAAGAGTGGGAATGGCATGAAAAAAAAGTGGTTCCTTCATAGGCTCACATTTCCGTTTTTGTTTTATATGCTAGACTAGTGAGACATCTGTACAAGGAAATGGACAATTGCATTTAGAATGGAAAGCTCCCTTGTCTCCAGACTGTGGTCTCTTCAAGGAGACTGGATATAGTGGATATAGTGGATATAGTGTTTGGCCCATTTTGGATGTTCAAGAAATAGTTGAATGAAGACAACAGACTCAGAAGAAAAAGAAGTGCTCACTGGAACCCAGCCAAGTAGTTAATGGCAGAGCTGGGCCTGGGATCAAGGACGTATCCATCACATGAAGCATCTTTCTTCTGCTATAGAGATACCGAGTAACAGGTCACCTGATTGGACAACTGATTTGGAATATAGGAATCAGTGATTTTCAGAGTTCTTTATTGCTGAGCAATATCTAGAAAGTGGTCGGATCTCCAGGGTTACCTAAATTACTAAAGAGTAAGAAAATTCTTTTGATCTACAAAAAAACTCCAACTGCTGATTTTGCAAAATGTGTTTTTTTGTTTTTTTTTTTTATCAGGTTCTAGTATAGGTTTGGGGAGGAAGATTCCCCATTGGGTATTTTCGGTGCGGTTACTTTTGCTTCTCTAATAAGCTAGAAATGTATTGAGATGAAATGTGAAGCTCTGGGGGAAAAAAAAAAACAATAACTTTTTTGATTCAGAGGGCATAGGTTTGGGAATAGCAGTTTGGTTCAGGAGATGTAAGTAAAAGCTAGAATTCTACCCAGGGTTTAACATGCGTGCAATAAAGAAGACAATTAACAGATGCCATTTTCTCCTTTGGCCTGAGTTATCAGAAGGTCCAGAGCTAAATTTAGTGCTTAACTGAACTAACATCCAAAACTCCTGGTAATGTTGATTTCTTCCTATCTTTTGTCTGTCAGTTTTTGTTTTAATTGTTTTAAATCACGTTTTATCCATTGTAAATTGCCAAAACTAATGAGTACACGGCTTGCTCATGCCTATGCTTCCTATGACATAGTCCTACATAGACTGGAGAGATGCAAAATTCCCAAACGAAGATCCAGCTCCACAAATGAATGTCTGCCCCTTCGAGGGGCCTAAGCCCCATTGCCTCTACCATGGGCTGAATTGTTTGCCTTCTTCCCCAATTCCTATGTTGAAGCCCTAACCTTCAATGTGATTGTATTTTGGGGGCTATGCTTTGGGAGGTAATTAGGATTAGATGAGTTCATGGATGGGGGCGTCCATGATGGGATTACTGCCCTTTTAAGAAGGGACACCAGAGTTAGTTTGCTCTCTCTCTACTTATCTACGAAGAAGAGGTCAAGTGAGCATACAGGGAGCTGGTGACCGTCTTCAGCCCCAGAGAAGAGTTCTCACCAGAACCCAGTCATATCAGCACCTGATCTCAGACTTCCAGCCTCTAGAACTGGGAGGAAATCAGCATCTGCTGTGTAAGTCTATGGTATGTCTTTACCGCAGCTTGGGCAGATGAACACAGTCGCTCTCTTGGGCCCTCTTTAAAAGACTCTGAAGAGCTATGTTCTATCTTGGCTTTCTCTAAACTTTCCTTGTCATGAAGATCTTCTTGGACATTTGTTAAAAATTCAGATTTCCAAGTCCTCCACTGGAGATCCTGATTTGGCAGATCTAGGAAGTGGCCTGGAACTCTGTCTTTTACAGAGAGTCTGTATTTTTAGTGCCCCAGGTGACTGGTGATTAGGCAAGGATGGAACATGATACTCTCTCTTTGGAGTGGTGCCCACCGTAGGAGATTCAAACATTTTAAATAGGGAGAAAAAGAACATGGTCTCTATGTTTACAAAGCCATCATGTTTAGGGTGAGGGTAGGTATAAGGTAAACCCATTTGGTCCTGAACCCAGGTCTATCTAATGTAATGGACTCTGCCAAATGTTCCATCTTGTCTGGGGGATGGGTCAGAGAGTTGGCTCAAAAAGATGAAGGCTTGATGACATTATACCTGAGTGAATTAATGAAGCATCGTGTCTGGGCTTGCGTAGGAAGACTGTGCCTACTGGGAGCATTTACCTATATTTGTATGTATAAGCTTGATACATGGTCTTGTTATCTGGATAAAGTACTCATCACTGCATTGCTGTGTGAAGAACAAAAGTATATTTATCTCTGTATAGGCTTTTCAAGAATATACCCTGAAATCTTTCATTTATAAGGCATTTCTATATGTCTTATTTTCTCCTTAAAACTGTAGGTGAGAATTATAGTCCCATTTTAAAGATCAGAAAATGTGTAAATAGATTTTTTTTTCAATTCTCTTATTTATTCTTTTTTAAAAGATTTATTTATTTGAGAGAGAAAGCTTGTGTGGGGGGGTGGAGAGAAGGGGGAGAGGGAGGGAGAGAGAATTTTAAACAGATTCCCTATTGTGCATGGAGACTGATGCAGGGCTTGATCACACAACCCTGAGATCCTGACCTGAGCAGAAACTGAGAGTTGGGACACTTACTTAACTGATGGAAACATATAGGTGTCCCTCTTCTAAACTACTTCTAATCACCTTTCCCAGGGTGCATTTTGTTTTCAGTGCTTGTTTGCCATCAGATGATCAGGGATCAACGACAGGTGGGTTGGGAAGGGTAAGTAGATCCTGTAGTGGTAATCAGCCTTGCCCTCCAACCCCCTAGGTTCCTGCAGAAAACCAGGTCCCACTTGCTATTGACTTGTGGAGTCCCCACACTGTTACACAGCATCCATCAACGAAACTAACAGAGGACACCCCACATTTCACACACCCTTTTACTTTTCGATTCCAATACACAAGTCACACCCTTCTGCTTCGTTTCTCAGGAAATGTGGTCTACAAAATTGAGTGTGTTTTCCCTCTTTCCTGTACATAGATCAGATTTCATAATTGAACACTCACTCTCTTGCCATTTGGGGTGATTCTGCGGAGCTGGTGCCTTAGGGTTTAGGTTAGAGGAAGGCTTTAAGAATCCAAACAAGAAGCCTTCTTCTTGGAGCTGTTTTATCCCTCTCTTCCCTCTACTTCGAGGGTGGATTTCCAAATTTGCACAAGGCACTTGCAGAGAATGTAGGAATAGGATCCTGTCTTTGCAGCAGCCACTCTATTTCAAGAATATGCTATCAAGATGGCACCTCCTCCTAGGCGATCCATGAAGTTATGGTTTAAAAATAAGGAAAAGGCAGAAAACCTCTATTCATATACACAGATGAATATCCACTTCTTTGTTTGACAATCCTAACCTTTACCATCTCAAAAGAAACTGCTCTCCACAACTTCTGGGGCAGAAAGAGAGCTGCAAATGCCAGAATTAACACCTGATGGGTAAGCAGAACCGCCTGGAGGAAGACAGCATGGGGTGATCGCAACCCCTGTTAGCCCAGTCTCTGAGCTCTGCTGCTCTTACGTGGATTTGGTGAAGGGCCCTCCTTTCAAGGCCAAGCTGGTGTGTCCCTTTCCCCCAGTAGGCTTCTCAGACCTGCCATGCTGAACTGCTTCAGCCCGCTGGCTGTTCTCTAGCACTGTGTGGGTATCTGTCTGGTTGCTTTCGTTACATGTCTGGAAGTTAATTCTTTCCATTGGTTCCTTGAGGGCAAGAACTTTATTATTGTTTAACAAAATATTTATACTATAGAATGAAAAAGGAATACATCAAACCTCACCAATCCAATGTACAGACTAATGGATCATTATAAAACAAGGAAATCACCCAGACCAGGAAACAGAACTTTGTTTCCCAGCCCCAAAGCCCCTTCTAGGTGTCTTCTAATGCAGACTCCATCCTCTCCAACAGGAGCTACTATCCTGATTTTATACTAATCACTTTCTTAAGTTTATATTATAGTTACACTGAACTATAGTTTAGATTTGCCTATTTTTCAAAAATGTGTTCATGCCTTTTAATCTGTAGATTCCTCCTCTACCCTTTTAATTTCTTTACAATTTACCTCCTGAAGAACGTGGGCCGTTTGACCTGTGGAGTTTCCCATGGTCTGAATTTTGCTGATCACAAACTCCCATGTTGCAGCCCAGCAGGGTCCCCTGCCCCTTGGTACTTCCTGTAAATTGCCAGTTGGATCCAGAGATTAGATCAGATTCGGCTTCTCTTCAAGACTCTGGTAAGACTAAGGAAGGTACTTCATCTCTCATTGTGCTTCTTTGTTTGATCTGAGTAGCCACTGTGTGTAATACCTATAACTATTTGCTCACTGGGGATTGCAAAAAGTGAAGTTCTAGTTATTTATATATATAATATTATTATATATTATTTTATTATTTTTTATATTACATATATAATTTTATTAGGTAGAGTACTTTTATAAAGAGACATTTTTCATTTATTCTATTGAGATATTTAGTGGAATAGTCAATCTAGAAAAGACAAGATAAATACTTGATTTATTCCATTTACTTACCAGTTTTCCAGATGATTCGTTATTCATTTTCTGAAAATGATTGATTCTTTGTTTAAATATCATTAAAGAGTAATGAATTTAAGTGAATTTTATTGCAATTATTATCATTGTTGACGCCCAAACTGACTTATCTTTGGTCAGTGGGAATCTTCTCAGTTTGGCTCCTAAGTCTTATTGACATGATATCATATCTTTGATAGTTTCTTTGTTATCTGTATGACAACTTGTTCCAGGCTCATCTTGAACATTGTCTGTTTCAGGCCTCAAAGCAACCATTTCTCCAAAATTCTCTGATTTCTTTTAGTGAGAAACAGTGTTTTAATCGTGAACTCTGGGTGCCTAGGGTGGCCATACCCAGTAAGGCACTGATCAACAACTGAGTCTTTTTTTTTTTTTTTTTTTTTTAAGCTGAATTTGTAGCATTTCCCAGTTTCCATGGTATAAACACTCCCATTATGGCTGATTTTGATATGTCAATGTGAAGTCACTGAACGTGGAGTTGGGATGAGATGGGTCCAATCTGTTCTCACCAGCTAGTGCAGACCAGCTTCATCATGCCACCAGTTATGCATCTCGTGAGTTACTGTGGATACTTCCAATTCAGTTTAAGAATTTCTGATTCTCAAGGACATAAGGAATGATAGAATTGGAATGGTCCATAATCACTCATTTGTTTTACCCTTTATTAAATAGATAGTAGCCTCAGAATAATAATAATAATAATGATACTGATAGTACCATCATAAAAATTATGAAATACATTAAAAAACTTTTCCATATCCTCCCTATATTCTGATTTCCCATCAAAAAACTCCCTAGTGTACAACTAAATGTAGTTATATTGTATTTACATTGTCAGATCATATAGCCATTACATTCTACACTCTCTTGGCTCTTGTTTAGTCCTAGCTCCCTGGACAACTATATACTTAATACTAACCTTCCAGCCTATGTCAATGCTTTTCCAGTCATTTTGATGATCTGAAGTTTGTTCTTTAGGAGATTGCTCAGGAAGGATTTATGGAAAAATTCTTGAGTTCTTGCAGATTGATAACAATTTGTGCCCTTTATATTTTGAAAGTCTATTTTTCTGGAAATAAAATTATTGGCTTATAACTTTCTTTATTTGATTATCTTACATCCATTTCTAGTTTATTTTGACATAAGTAGTTGGTCTTGAAATGTATAATGGAGAAAAAGAAAACTGTAACTTTCTTTCCTCTATAATTCAAATGGGCTTTCCCCCCAGCTCTCAAAAGGATTTTTTCTCTAAGGTTCATTAATTTCAATGAAGTTTTTCTGATGTTGGTTGTTCTAGGTTGATAGTCTCAGGTACATGCTGTGCTCTTTCCATGTATAGTTGCAATGTGCTAAATGTGTCTCTTTCTTTGCTTTGCTTATTTTCTCCAGGGACTCCTATTTTCTAGATGTCTGATCTTTGCCTGTCTTCCAATATTTGACATTTTCCCTGAATCCTTTTTATCTTTTTCTCTATCTCTTTCTGATTTAAAACTTTTTACTTTATTTTTACCTGCTGTTTCTTTTGAGGTATTATCCATTGTGTTTATTTGCTTTTTTGTTTCTTCTAATTTACTATTAATTTCTGACATGAGACTTTTTCTTCAATTCAAATTATTTTCAGAGTTTTTTCTACTTCTGATTAATGTCATCATTTTTGTAATGTTTTAACTTTTTATATTATAGTATTATTATATTATATTATATTATATTATATTATATTATATTATATTATACTTTTGGCATACTTTCACTGTAGCAATGTTATTCTGTTTTTTATCCTCTTTTTTTCTTTCAATAACTATGAGACTTGACTTCTCTCTTTTTGTGTTGTTGTTTTTTTTTAATGTAAAATTAGTTTTCCTAAACTCATTGAAAGAGGCAGTGTTCAGAAAAGCTTTTTTCTTTCTTTTTTTTATTGTTACTAAAAATTTTTTTTTCCCAGTGTTCCAAGATTCATTCCCCATTCCCCACACCCAGTGCTCCACGCTTTAGGTGTCCCCAGTACCCACCACCAGGCTCTCCCATCCCTCCACCCCCCTCCCTCCAAGTCCCTCAGTTTGTTTCTGTGTCCAAAGTCTCTGTTGTTTCGTTTCCCTCCCTAGATTACCCTAGTTCCCATTTAC
>PITA01026894.1:0-21882 GCA_004023965.1 Spilogale gracilis
TGCACGGGTATGAGCATGAGACTTGTGGGGGAGAAAGCATAGGCCAGCAGCTAAGGACAGTGTTGGAAGAACACATAAGGAAAGGAGGAGAGGGGTGCTGGCGAGCCTTCTGGGAAGGAGGATGTGGGAAGAAGGCAGTGGGATGAGGGAGGCAGAAGGTGGGGGGGGACGGGCCGGGATGGACATGGTGAAAGCTGAGTCCGCAGATGGGTGCTGTGGAAGCCCCTTCAGGTGTGGTCTCCCAGGGGCAGGAGGGCTGGTCAGGAGAGGACCCATGTGGCTGTCCTGACCTTCCACTCCTGCCTCCAGATCCATGGAAGCCAAGGAAATGCCCACTGTCCACCACTGTGCCTCCAACTCTGCCACAGCGGGTGAGACCAGAGCCCCCTCAGGCACAGAGCTTATCCCCAGGAGAGCTGTCAGTCGCTCTCCAACCTGTGCCCGCTGCCGGAACCATGGCGTCACTGCCCACCTCAAGGGCCACAAGCGCCTGTGCCTCTTTCAGGCTTGCGAGTGTCATAAATGTGTCCTCATCTTGTGAGTATGAATGAGATCCGGGGAAGAGAGGAGAAATGGCCTCATCTAAAACGAGGCTGACTTTTGACCTGCACCCCCCGTTTTAGGGAGCGCCGGAGGGTCATGGCTGCCCAGGTGGCCTTGCGTAGGCAACAGGAGGCACAGCTAAAGAGGCATCTGGCTCAGGGACTGATGAGAAGAGGGGCAGCTCCTCCCAAAGCTCCTAGCCATGTCAAGAAGGGAGCCACTCGACCAGGGGTCCCTGGTGAGTGCCTGGCCAGGGATGGGGCAGGGTTTGGTGTAGAGAAAGCCTAAGTAGGAAAAAGAGTCCCAGACCCTACAAAGGAATTGGTATGTGACCTCAGGCAAAGGGTTTCTACTCTCTGGGTGGCCTCAGTCTCTCCAACTTTAAAATGCAATCAGGTGTTGGGAGGAAGTAGTGAGATCCCTGGGTAGAAAAAAGCCACAGGGAGATAAGAACTCAGTTTGTAGTTGGAGTGGGATGGAGGTCAGGAGAAAGGGCTCATGGGAACTCTTCCTGCTCCCTCACAGCTGGAAAGGAAAACATAGCACCACAGCCTCAGACACCCCATGGGCCAGTCCCACTGGCACTGACACCCCCTGGGAAGGTAAGGAGAACCTGGGCTCTGGGGGGAGTGACTCCTATATTGGTGCCTGCCCAGACCCCTTCCTCTGTGCCCTCAACACTTGGGTTCTAGATCTAGCCCTGATTTTCAGTATCATCCTGAGCAAATCACTTCTCTTCTATGGGTAAAAAATGAGAGGGTGGGATTTTACAGCCCTCCCCAAGTTTTGAGGTCCTTCCCCCATCCTAGAATATATTCATTCTTTCCCCAGCCTCATATCTGACACCGACTTGTGTTCTCTGCCCTTGCAGGATAACTCCCGGGGGCCTCTGCTGCTCAGCCATCCCCCAGAAGCCTTGCCTTTCTCCTGGACTCCAGTGCCTCCAGGCCCTTGGGCTCCTGGACACTGGCTGCCTCCAGGCCTTTCTATGCCACCTCCAGTTGTATGCCACTTACTATGCCAAGAACCTACTGTCCCTCTGCATCCCTTTCCTGGTAAGATTAATTCAACAGATATTTGAATACCACTGTACTGCTGTATCAGAAAGAAAAGAGGAGGAGGATGCAGGAAGGAGGATGGAAGTCATGACCTTTAACCCCAGGACACTCCTGCATTCTCTTACCCTCATTAGGCTTTGACCCTGGCACTTCCCTCCGGCTGCCCACTCATGGGCCCCTCCCAACCTGCCCAGGATCTCGCCCGATACTGACCACTCCTCTTTCTGGAGAATCCCAAGGGCCCTCTGCCCTGCCCCACGCGTGAGTAGGGAGGGAAGGATATGTGTCTGTAATGTTCCTAATCCTGTCCTGGACGCTACAGTTGATGATAAAGAACACAATGTCTCAGACTAATGTGTGAGAAGGAGCTCTCCTAGCTCTGCCGTTGCCTGACTGGGAACGTTTGTACAAGTATCTTTACCACTCCGAAGCTGGTTTTCTATCAGTAAGTTGGAGACACAATTACCTTCTTTGGCTTTGTCATGAGAATTAGTGATAATGTATGGGGTACACTCTAGCAGAGGCCCTGGCCTTGGACAAATCATGGCTATTAAGTCCTCTTAAACAGATAAAATGGAATCAAATTGCCCTCTGAAAGGGTGGGGTGGGGCATGACGGTGAGAGCCTCAGAGGCCTATGATAGAGGCCAGAGGCCATTAGAGAAAGTTTCTTAAAGGTGGGCCAAGCTGCTCCTCAAGTTCCATGGGGACTGGGGAATCAGTGGAGGGAAACTAGATTCGGGTAGGGCAGAAACAACCAACTCTGTCCCTCTTGCTATTTGATATGTTTTTTAAAAATTGACACCAGTGATTCTCCGTAATTGTCACAGTAGTTCTGGGGGAAAGAAGCTGGTAGAGATTTTCATTTTATAGCAAACAAAACAGGCCAAGGCAGGGGAAGGGGCTTGCCCAAGTCTACAAAGCCTAATGACCCAGCAAGCATCCAGACTCCCATGTGTACATGTCTATCCATGTACTTAATCCCCTTGTTATCTTTTCTTCTTGCTTCTAGATGCTCAACTCTGATACTCCAGCCCTGTGGTCCCCCAGACCCTCTTCTGCTGCAGCCACAGGTCCTGGGAAAGAAGTGGGATCCAGGACCCTGGGGGGGAATTGAGCCTGGGGAGAGGAAGATAAGGGACAGTGAAGTTACCCCTGGTTACTTCACCAGGGGCTGAGAGAGTACTTGGAGGGTGGTCAGAGTAGGGGTTCCCAGTCTGTTTCTTTTCTTTTCTTTTGCAGGTCCCTGGAGCTTCTCGCCTGGCCTGGACTTCTGCCCCCTCAGAGCGGCAGCTGCAGCGGGAGGCAGCTGAGGCCCTTGTGGGTCTGAAAGATTCTTCCCAGGCTCCCCGCCTGACCTCTTCTGTTCCCCCCAGCCCTGCCTGGATCTCCCTACTCCACCCCTGTGGCCCACCAGGTAACCGGTTCCCTGAAAGAAGATGGGATAGAAATGGTTGAAAAGTGGAGGCATCAGAGTAAGTAGGGACTAACCAGGGTCAGCAGGTTGAACATCTTCAGACAGGCCCCAGGCTTCTCAACCTAGCTCCTGGAATTGCAGTTGAGAGTTGTTTGAATTCATTTTATTAATTTTGTGCTCAAAAGCACAAAAATATCCGACGCCCTGATGTCAAGGAAAAGGAGGCCCTGAGAGAGGCAGGGACTTGCCCACGGTATATGGCAAGACTGGCAGAGCCTGATCTCCTGACTCCAGCCTAAGATTCCCTCTCTAAATGAAAGTTGCCTGCTGCAGATCTGATTAACTGCCTTCAAGGAGCTTCCGTTGTAGTTGGGAAAACAGGATGCCTTCACAAAGCTCAGTGACAAGCCTGGAAAGAATTAAAGGAATCTTGAGGAATGAGACCTATGGGGACAGAGAGGGAAGGCTGAGGAATCTTCTGTCCAAGATGATGGATTGGGCATGGTGTGTGGGTGAGGAAACCTGCCTGGGAGAACTGTTGGGACCAGGAGATGAGGCTGGAGAGACTTTCAATCATGGAAGTCTGGCATGCCAGTCCAGACTGGCAGTTGTGCATGAAAGAGAGCCAGGATTGAAAGAGACAAGACTGGAGGTGGGAAAATCAGTGAGGGGGAAGTGTTTGCTATAATCCACGTGAACAAGGATGAGGCCTGGATTGGATGGGGTATTTAAAAGAGGGGCTTGCTGGGAGAGGAAATGGATAAGACCCTACCCCCTTCTTTCCTGCTTATAGCTCCTGCTGGAGGAAGAGGATTCCAACCTGTTGGCCCCTCTCTCCGACCCAGCCCAGCCCCCTCTGTGGCTCTGCATATTGGGCGTCTGGGCTCTATCTCCCTCCTAAGCTAGAAGCCCAGAGATGGAGGCCTTGCTGGGCAAGAGGCAATAGCCTGCAGACACTACATATTTGGTATTTTGCTTCTGGATTTATGCATGGAATTTAATGTAGTACAAGCTTCCAGCTTTTTTCTTTTCTTTTTTTCCCCTCTCTTTTTTTTAAAAAACTTTCAGGTGCTTTGTTAGCTTTTGGTTCCTTTTGTAGTGTGGACATTTCTTTGACTGAAAGTGGTATTCTCTTACTCACTGGGTCCTGGGACCTTTTCAAATCCCCAACAAAGTGAGAGTTGTGTGATTTAAGCTAACCAGACCTAAATAGGTTTTTGCATGAGTTCATGTTCCAGAATATTTATTTAACATATGATTCTATACATACTTGTGTGCTCATGTATGTCTCCATTCATGCAAAAACAAGAGAGTATTTTCATTTTGTGTCTACCTTTGGGTGAATAACTGAGAAATAAACCTTTGTTGTTTTAAGCCACTGAGATTTGGGGATTGTTTGTTGCCACAGCCTAACCTAGTCTATCCTGACACAAAGGACTTGTTCAATTCACTTTTCAGTAACTACCACAAATAAATAAAACTTGGATTTCTTATAGCCAGAGAAGAAAGATTGGTAGAGGAAGATAGTGGGAGATTCACTAATTTAACAATGAAGTACCCACTCTATGCCAGGGATAGATCGTTTCCAGCTGTCAGAGGGCTACAAATTTAAATGCATACAGGGCCACACACATCATATAAATGAGTAAAGAAAGCTGGATGAGCCCTAGAAAACTGAGAATGTATGCCCTGCCTAAGGGGACAGCCTCCTTTGCCTTAGTGGATTGTCACCAGGCAGGAAATTGGGTATTGCCACAACTTCTGATTATTCAAGAGAATCTGGAAAACTGAATTTCTATGTATAAAGTCTTACTTTTCAAATGGTGGCTCAGTTTTCTTCTTCAAATCCTATGTGAGCCAAACAAAATGTTTATCTTCAGGCCAGCTTTGGCTAATGGAATGCCAATTTAATGCTAACTTAATGTAATATTTTTCAAATGGGAAAACTGAAGCCAGTCAGAATAGGAAGAATCCTGAATTAGGGAGACTCATGTGTCTAAGTTTTGAAGGACCCATAAAAGGTAAGAGACCACCATTACCATTCATTGAGTACCCCACTGTATTAGTTCACACATATCCTTACAGCAAGTCTGTAAACTGTGCATGCTTAGTCCCATTTTACAAATAAAGCATCAGTTAAAGAGATAAAGTGACTTGCCCAACTATTTCAGTGAAAATCTCTAGGCAAATATAGGGGAAATTTCCCTCTTATCAAGTCCCAAATAAATTAGTAGATAATTTTTACAAAACAGAATGAAAGTTTCAGGACTCCAGGAGACAAGCATGAGCCCAAGGGTTTTTCAAAATGTCTTATTTTTCTACTCAAGGTATTCTTAAGTGATAATAAGATCTAACCTGCATTTATTTCATACTTCCCTGCTGTCAAGTCCTCCTTGAACCATTCCACACATATGAAGGGCAGAAGGAGAGGGAGAAGCAGGCTTGATCCCATGACCCCGGGATTATGATCCAAGCCAAAGGCAGATGCTTAACCAACTGAGCCACCCAGGAACCCGCTTACACCCTTCTTTTTAACCATATGATTGCTGGTGATGGCATTCAATCACAGCTTGTTCCTTGGTGTCTGGGGCCTTGAGAAGGTGGGCTTCTTTTACTTCCTAACATTATAGAGTAACAAATCTGCAACACTTCTCAGGGATCTGCACAAAATAACTGAAGGAGGAAAGTCTGCTTCACACTTCCCTTCCCTCCCCTTGTTATAACTTAGATATATGATTACCCCTTAATAGATTTGTTGTGTCATGCTCTCTCAAGTAACAGACAAAGTCCACATGGTCACAGGGGAGACTTGCAACATGAAACATGGCTGAGAGCCTGCTACTCAGGGTTGAGCAAAGGTCCCAGTATACCAAGGTCACACAGCTGGGAAGAGGAAAAAAGAAGGTAAAATTTGGGATTAAAGGATAACATGAGAAGTTGGGGAAAGAGATGAGGACTGGGCCAAGGAGCTAGGGGGAGTCCCTCTTTCTAGACCCTTCTCCTTTCTTGGCAGCCTCCTTCCCCTTCCAGCCAGACCTGCAGGGCTTTTCACACCACTGGCTACGCCTACTATGTCTATCATTTCCTTAGAGTTTCTCCACTGGTGCCTGAGGGAGAGGGTGGAAGCTCTGCAGAGGTGAACCTTGGGCAAAAGGACAGGTTCAAGAATTGCTCAGGCCCCTACCTCACTGCCTCTTTGGGTGCAGCAGCTTTCATCTGTGGTTGTAGGGAGCCAGTGATCTCCTGGCCTCTAACACCCTTGGAGATTGAGCACTGTTTCATGTGCCAACCCCATTTCCCATTTCCCATGGCAGGACGAGGAAAGGTGCTGCCCAGGTCCAACAGGTAATGAGTAAATCATCTTCCTTTTCAGCTTCTTTCATGTACCATCCTGGCGTTCTGCAGCAATAGCCAAGGTTCCAGATACAAAGTACCATCCCTCTCACCAAACAGGATTTCCCTGACCCACCAGTAGAAGTTCAGTTCACATTCTGCCCTTTGGAAATCTATGATCCCTTCACTTCAGCTCCCTTTACTCCACTCAACCTCTGGACTGACCACACTCATTGTCCAGTGTAGAACCAACATCATACCACCCATCCCCATCCCTATCCAGTTTCTACTCAGACCTTCATTACGTGATCCATGTAGGCCTCATTCTGCACCCCCTGGCCCCATAGGGTAGCTGGCTCCATGGCCCCCAATATATATTCTCATAGACACAGCCCTATAACCCATACTCTGCCTAAGCCCTTGTGAGATCCTGAGCTCTTCCCCAAAGCAAGATACCCTCTTTGGGGGAATCTGACTTGATGTCTCCCAGAAGCTCCTCAGGCAGAGTTCCCTATATTCCTGTACTCACAGGCCTGATCACCCTGAGCAGCCCCTGGCTCTGTGCGTCCATGTCTCCCCCTTCCAAGAATAAGCAGGTCTCAGGGCACAGGCCCTGTGTTCAGTTCCTCTCTGGAAACTCAAGAAATAACACGTTCTGTTTGATTGCTTTGTATTTATTTTTTTTCCTACAAAGTTAACCCACTCTAATGCTGCCTCTCCTCTTACCATAATATGAACAACTTCCTGGCATCAAACCATTTTTTTAATAAATTTTATATTTTAGAGCAGTTTTTCATAGCAAAATTGAGCAGTGCTCCCATGGTCTCCCTGCCCCCACACAAGCACAGCCTCCCCCGCTATCAACATCACCCACCAGAGTGGTACATTTGTTAAAGTTGATCAGCCTACATTGACGTGTCATCCCACCAAAATCCATGATTTACATTAGGGTACACTCTTATTTGTACATTTTATGTACAAATGTACAAAATTGTATACTTTATGGATTTGGACAAATATATAATGACACGTATCCACCATTATAGTATCACAGAGAACAGTTTTGTAAGATTTTATTTACTTATTTTACAGAGAGAGAGCACAAGCAGGAGGAACAGCAGGCAGAGGGAGAAGCAGGCCCCTGCTGAGGAAGAAGTCCTCCATCCCAGGACCCTGGTATCATGACCTGAGCCAAAGGCAGACACTTAACTAACTGAGACATCCAGACACCCATATCACACAGGATAGTTTCCTAAGATTTCTCTGTGTTCCACCTATTATTCATCCTTACTCTCACCAACCCCTGGCAACCAAGAACCTTTTTACTGTTTCCATAATTTTGCTTTTTTCCCAGAATGTCATATAGCTGGAATCTTACAGTATGCCTTTTCAGATTGCCTTCTTTCACTTAGTAATATGTATCTAAGTTTGCTCTATGTCTTTCCATGTCCTGATAGTTCCTTTCTTATATTTTTTTAAGATTTTATTTATTAATTTAAGAGAATGAATGAGAGAGAGAGCATGAGAGGGGGAAGGTCAGAGGGAGAAGCAGACTCACTGCTGAACAGGGATGAAGGACTGCCCCTGATGCAGGACTCGATTCTGAGACTTTGAGATCATGACCTGAGCCGAAGGCAGATGCCCAGCGACTGAGCCACCCAGGCGCCCAGTTCCTTTCTTTTAACACTGAATATCATTCTATTATCTAGATGTGCCATAATTTCTAGTCATTTTTAAATTCTCTGTCTATAG
This sequence comes from Spilogale gracilis, assembly GCA_004023965.1. Classification (NCBI taxonomy): domain Eukaryota; kingdom Metazoa; phylum Chordata; class Mammalia; order Carnivora; family Mephitidae; genus Spilogale; species Spilogale gracilis. The sequence continues at coordinate 8,103 of PITA01026894.1, forward strand.
AATTATTTTTTTTAAGATTTTATTTATTTATTTGACAGAGGGAAAGATCACAGGTAGGCAGAGAGGCAGGCAGAGAGAGAGGAGGAAGCAGGCTCCCTGCCAAGCAGAGATCCTGATGTGGACCTCAATCCCAGGACCCTGAGATCATGACCTGAACCGATGACAGAGGCTTTAACCCACTGAGCCACCCAGGCGCCCTCTGTCTATAGAATTATTGAAAAATATTGGAGAGTCATCAGTTGTGGATTCAAATCCCAGCTTAGGTTTACCCTTAACTTGAACTTAGTCAAGCAACTTGACTCTCTAAAACTCAGTTGTCTGGTTTTAACCACCTTACAGAGTTGTTAAGATTATGAACCTGTAAAAATTAACACCAAGGATGTAGTATTGAGAAACCATGTTATCTAAAATCATAGACTGTCAGAAAGTTTGCTCTTTGAAATCATAGTAATAGTGAGAAGGGGACATTTCACTCCTGCCTGGAGGGTCACTTTAACACAGAGAAACAGGCATGATTTCTAACCCAGGTACAGAGCTTCAGAGGAGGGATTTCTGAAGATAACATTGCACATTTATCTTAACCCTATAATTTCTGAAGAAAGAGGACTCTGTATTTGCTTCTCAGCTCAGGCATGATGTTGACTCCATTACATAGGATCTGCTTTGCCTTGAGTCCATCAAAGCTCAGCTTAATATAAATTATATGTAATCTTCATCATTCCCCCACACCTGTATTAACCCCTTGTCTTCCTTTGTTTGGTGAGGCAAACTACACAGTTCCTCTGGACAGCTCTTTTTTAAAAAATATTTAATAAATTGACTCAAGTGAATGGAGCTTAAGTGATTAGCACTGATAATAGAAATATGCATCAAGGGACACCTGGGTGGCTCAGTGGGTTAAGTGTCTGCCTTTGACCCAGGCCATGATCCCAGGGTCCTGGGATTGAGTCCCACATGGGGCTCTTTGCTCAACTGGGAGCCTGCTTCTCTCCCTGCCTGCTACTCTGCCTGCTTGTGCTCTCTCTCAAATAAGTAAATAAATAAAATCTTTTAAAAATATACATCAAAAATGTATAAAAGGTGAAAATAAATGTCCCAAGTATATGGATATTTATACTTACACATGCATACAACTTACATAGTCAAACATATGTTGATTCAGGGGGAAAATCTGAGATACTTAAACTATTCTCAAGTGTGAAATAGGTTTCAACGACATTCTGCATGAACTAAATACATGATCTTATCATGCTTAGAAGTATGGTTTATGGGGCGCCTGGGTGGCTCAGTTGGTTAAGCGACTGCCTTTGGCTCAGGTCATGATCCTGGAGACCCGGGATCGAGCCCCGCATCAGGCTGCCTGCTCGGTGGGAAGTCTGCTTCTCCCTCTCTCATTCCCCCTGCTGTGTTCCCTCTCTAGCTGTGTTTCTATCTGTCAAATAAATAAATAAAATCTTAAAAAAAAGAAAAAAGAAGTATGGTTTATGTTCTAGGCTGAATATGTCAACCCCTAAAATTCCTATATTGAAACCTAATTGAAACATAATCTCCACGTGTCATGGTATTTGGAAGTGGAGCCTTTGGGAGAGATCAGTGCCCTAATAAAATATTCCCCAAAGAGCTCCCTCATTTACCTCTCTGCGGTGTTAAGACATGGCAAAAAGATGGCTATGAACCAGGAGGCTGGCCCTCACTAGACACTAGATCTGCTGGCACTTTGATTTTGGACTTTCCTAACCTCCAGAACAAAGAGAAATAAATTTCTGTTGTTTATAAGCCACCATCTATGGTATTTTGTTATAACAGCTTGAACCAAGAGTTGGTTTTAATTTTTTAACACATACTGGCATAACATATGAGCCTATTAATAACCAAGGCCGGGCGCCTGGGTGGCTCAGTGGGTTGAAGCCTCTGCCTTCAGCTCAAGTCATGATCTCAGAGTCCTGGAATAGAGGCCCACATCGAGCTCTCAGAGAGGGAGAAGCAGGCTTCCTGCTGAGCAGGGAGCCCGGTATGGGACTTGATCCTGGGTCTCCGGGATCATGACCTGAGCAGAAGGCAGATGCTTAACAACTGAGCCACCCAGGCGCCTCTTCTCTGGATGTTTTAAACACGGATCTCTTTTCCACATAATAGCCACAAGCGTTTAAATGTCTCCTTTTTGCAGCAAATTAACAATTTTATTGGACAGTGTGTCCCTTCTGTTTTTTATTTTGGACCTGACAAAGATTAAACTAGATTACGCATGTAACACTACATAACGTTTCTCTGTACTTGGCATAGAGTAGGCACACACAAAAATATTTGCTGACAGAATTAATCTGATACAGGAGAAGTACAGGAGAAGTCACTTAAAACAGGCAGACAAACGGGATTTCGGTGTATCCATTTAAGTCGTATTTTCTGTTTCTTCACGGACAAACTGAAGCGTTGAAAGGGCAAGTAGACAGCCTGGACCCAGACAGGTCAGTGAGGTGGATAGATTCCAAGTGGGCAAAAAATCCCCAGAGCGTTGAGCGAATAGATTCAAGCACTGGGAGGCAGAGCTGCCCTGACTTCTCCGCAGTTCCCGCCTCCGCCTCTTTGTCCCAGCCGGGTCTCCTCTCCGCCTGCGGTGACTCCTTCCCACTGCGGTCGCCTGGTCGTGATGAAGCAGTTTCCGCCCTAACAGGGGTGGTCCGGCTCCGCCTGCTCTCGCGAGGACTGGTGGTCGCACACATTTCCTCCTCGTGCCTGCTCTGGGTTCCCCGTCACAATTCCGCCCTTACTACCCCCACTTCCGGCCCGAAAAGCCACTTCCACCCAGAGAGGGGTCGTGGTTGGGTCCTTATCTCCTGTCCATCCAAATGCCGCACGACTTCCGCCACCACAGTTTCCTCCGCCGCTCTTCCTTCCACCACGATCTACACAAACGAAGCCACACACCCCCAGTTTAGGACGGGAGCTCTGTTTCGCTCCCGGAGAGGAAAGGGCGAGAGGGGAAGCACGCTTCCACCCTCTTGCCCTCGGCATTTCCCTTTGCCAGCCCGCCCCCTCTTCACACACCCTCCTACCTCCGCCGAGGAGAAGCCGCATCCGCCCTGACAGAGGCGGGGCTGCTCGTCAGTCCCCGTTCTCGCGATATCGCGGTCTCTCGCGAGACCCGACGCCCGACTTGTGCGCCCGGGAAACCCCGTTGCTCCCTTTCCCCTGGCTGGCAGCGCGGAGGCCGCACGGTAAGGCGGACGCTCCGGTTCCGGCTGGGCGCGGGGCGCCAGGGTCGGACTCCCCAGCCGGGAGCGCGGGCCGGAGGGCTCCGGGGCGGCTGTGTGGGGCTGCCCCGCCCCTTGGAGCCGCAGCCACGTGCGAGCGGCAGGCCCGGACATGCCCGGTCGGCGCGGTCCGCGAAATGAGACGGGAGACGGTGGGCGGCTTGGACGCCTCCGAATGGGGGCCTGAGGTCTTCTACCGTTCCCACAGCGGCGCCAGGCAGTGCTCGTGCCACCCGCAGAGATCGTGAGGGCTGATGAATTCGAGCACCCACAGCTGCCGGGGCCTTTAGGGCCCAGTCCCGAAGCGGGGCCTTAGGAAGTAACAGGAGTGCGGCGGTTTCGGTGGTGAGGGGGTTGAGGTCCCGGCCCTGTCAGTCGTCTGTAGGGGTCCTGAACTCACATATTTGTTCTTTCTCCCTCAGATGCCTGGAGTTACTGTAAAAGACGTGAATCAGCAGGAGTTCGTCAGAGCTCTGGCAGCCTTCCTCAAAAAGTGAGTGTGGGGACTAGGGCTTCACGGGGGATGGAGGCTGTGGTCTTTGCCTGGCTCCTGGGTGGGGTTGTTTTCTCCAGGGGAGGGAAGAGGAGGGGACTTGTGTGAGATGTGGAGTCCTCTTGTGTGTATGAGGCCTGGGTTTGGCTTTTAGATGGGTTTCAGGTGCTTTGTATTCTGGGACATGTGGGGCTCTCCTTGACCTACAGTTGTGCTGAGCAGAGGGGATTTGGAGAGTGGAGTTTGTGCAGTCTCCTGAATCCTGCCTTTCTCACTGTTGGTCCCAGGTCTGGGAAGCTGAAAGTCCCTGAATGGGTGGACACTGTCAAGCTGGCCAAGCATAAAGAGCTTGCTCCCTACGATGAGAACTGGTTCTACACACGAGCTGGTGAGGAACTGGGGCCTCTGTCTGGGGTGTAGGGGCCTGGATGACCGCTGGCACACACCGTACCTTCCGATTCTCTCTGTGAAGCCAAGATTGCAAGAGAGGGAAACTCTTTAAATTGTAGTTGGCCTACATTGGGAGAGGAGAAACCTCAGACTGTCTGTGCTTGCTTGTGTGACACTCGATAACTTCACGTTCTGAATCTGTTTGTTTGTGAGAGGTGTGCCTCGATCCCAGGACCCTGAGATCATGGCCTGAGCCAAATGCAGAGGCTTTAACCCACTGAGCCACCCAGGCGCCCCCTAGACTCATTCTTTACTGCTTAATTGTATGACCTTTATCTGCCGTGTGGTCCTTTCTAAAATGGGGCAAATGATGGTATCATTGCAGGATTGTAGTGGAAATCAAGTGAGTTTATGGCCGTTAAAAGGCTGTAAAGTACCTGTGGCAGAGTAATCCTTCAAGAAAAGTCAGCTGTCTTGTTTTTTTATTTCTCCTTGTCTCTAGTAAGTTATTCCTAAGGGGTTGAGGTCTGGCCATGTCACTCTTTGCTCTAAATCTTTGTAGGTCCCAAGTGCCCAAAAGAAGGCCTGCCTTATGGTCACCCTGTAACCATGCCAGCCCCCTCTCTTATACATTTCTAGCAATGACAGCTTGGAATGGATGACTTAAGTGTATCACCTGGTAGCACAGTGCTAAATTTCACCTGTCCTTGACATTTAAGTTTCTCCTGACTCAGGGATTGTTGGGGGTGGTCAGGACAAGATTGTTCAAGGTGGCAGCCTTTGCACAGGCCTTGACTATGAGCCCTCAGGCTCTGCAACCTTCCACCGTCCTCTGTGACATAGAGTTGGCTAAAGCTTGTCTCCAGGTAATAAGTAGGTCGAGAAGCCAGGTTTGGAAATTGAGAAAACTTCAGGATGACCTTGAGAAGAGTTGACGGTACAAGTTGCCTTGGCACTTGAGAACATGGAGCGTTTTGTCGATTTGTGGTGTGCTCACGCCTGGATGAGATCCACTCTAATTCAGGCTCTAGACTGGGTACGGGGGCCAACATGACTCGGCCACAGCCTCGGACCCCTGAGGATGAACTCTTGCGAGGGTAGGGTGGGTGGCATATGCACTCCCCTTTGTGTTCCTTCTCTTTCTGTGTTTCTCTCTGTCAAATAAGTAAAATCTTAAAAGAAAGAAAGAAAGAAAGAAAGAGAAAGAAAGGAAAAAAATGGGGCTGGTGGAGGGAAGCTGCCGAGACTCCATCCACCCATCTTGGGAAGCAAGACTGCCTGGTTCTTAGTTTCTTTGGCAGTGCTCCAAAAATCAGTTGGTCAAGGCAGCTTTGGGTCTAAAAAGAGAAATTCTACTAGTTTTTTCTGTATGGTCAGGTAAATACATGTATTTTGCTTAATCTGCCTTATCAAAAACCTCCCAGGTAGTACTGGTGGTTTCTCTTTCGTGGTTGTTGTCAGGAAGGTCAAGTGATATGCCAGCTAGTGATGCTACTATCTACCCCACCCATGCCATCACTTGAGGGGGTTCTTCGGTTCTCTTCCCTTGGTTGCATTACATACTCTTATTTTTTTGTAGTTGGGGAAAGCTTCATGGGAAATTAGATAAAGACCCTGGGCAGTACACACAAAGGAGTCTTTTTTTTTTTTTTTTTTTTTAAGATTTTATGTATTTGACAGAAACACAGCTAGAGAAGGAACACAAGTAAGGGGAGTGAGAGAGGGAGAAGCAGGCTTCCCGAAGACCAGGGAGCCCGATGCAGGGCTCGATCCTAGGACTCCAGGTCATGACCTGAGCCAAAAAGCGCATGCTTAACGACTGAGCCACCCAGGCGCCCACAAAGGAGTCTTACTGTGGCTGTGTCCGGTTTTGTCTGCTATGCCCCTTTTCTGACAATTCACATTTGGTGTGCATCCTCTACCTTCTCAAGGTTACCAAACACCTTCTTAAAGTTTTTTATTTATTTGAGAGAGAGAGAGAGCACCAGCAGGGTGAGTGGCAGGCAGGGGGAGAGTGAGACGCAGGTTTCGTGCCAAGCAGGGAGCCTGATACGGGGGTTAATCCCAGGACCCCGGATCATAACTGGAGCCGAAGGCAGACACCTAACCAACTGAGACACCCAGTTGCTCTACAAACTCCTTTGTTGTTTGTTTGTTTGTTTTGTTTTGTTTTGTTTAAAGACTTTATTTATTTGACAGGGAGAAACATAGCCAGAGAGGGAACACAAGCATGGGGACTGAGAGAGGGAGAAGCAGGCTTCCCGCCGAGCAGGGAACCCAATGTGGGACTCGATCCCGGGTCTCCAGGATCATGACCTGAGCCAAAGGCAGTCGCTTAACCAACTGAGCCACCCAGGCGCCCCTACAAACTCCTTTGTTGACCTTACTTGCCCAGCTGCCGTAGTGGCAGAGTGTGGTGGTTCTAGACCCAGGTTTGTTGTTTGTGTGCCTTTTTGTTGGGACACCGCCATGCATATTTGTTTGTGTTCACACCAAAGGCAGAGTTGCAGTGTGACAGACCATGTGGCCTACCAAACCAAAAATACTGACTGACCCTTTATAGGAGAAATTTGCCAGTCTGGAGTGCTCCCACCTAGTTACGGTTAGCTCATACTGTGGACAAGTCATAGGAGATACTTAATTACCAAAGAGGAAACTGAGGCATGAACAGGCGAGAGCCCTAGGAGGCTAACTCCAGACCAGAATCTATGCCGTATGTGCTTTATTCCTTCTCTGGATCATGGGGACTTGGCTTCTTGTTCCCTTGTTCTGAACCAAAGCACAGTGGAGCAGTAGTCTGTCCTGGGAGGCTGAGCTCTGGCAGCAGGTAGTGTTGAGATTGACTTCCAGAGGCATGTGGGAGCCATCGTGGAGTGACCAGGTTTTGATCTCTGGTGGGAGGTGAGAAAAGCAAGGGACATGGTAGAACCCACCTGAAGGTGCTCTGGAAGAGGGACAGCTCTAGGACTAAAGTGCCAAGGCATGGTGGTGTGGGGTGAAGGGTGAGGCAGGGCTAAAAAGAGCCTGTGTCAGGAGCTGCTCTTAGAGGAGCAGCAGCATCAAGGAAAGACCACCGTAGGGTTCTGTGAAGGGAGTGTGGCCTTGGACAAGTCTTTCAACCTCTCAGTTCTCAGAAGGTCCTGCTTGGGAGTGAGGTGAGAATCCATTGTCTTGCCAGCTAGCAACTGCTGAATTGGGACATCTGAATGCATTTCACAGCAGGATGGAACCTGGTCCTCTCTGGCCCTGCTGTGTTATGGGCAGGAATAAGTTAAGGAGTGACAAGGTCAGGAAAGTCCTTAGAAGCTTAACAGAGAAGGTCAAGGCCACTTTGTGACTCCCTAGTCAGGGTGGGATCACAGATTTGAACCTAAAACCAGTTGTTGAGGGTGCCTGGGTGGCTCAGTCGGTTAAACTTCTGCCTTCAACTCGGGTCAGGATCTCAGCGTCCTGGGATCGAGGCCCTGTGTTGGACTCTCTGCTCAGCAGGGAGCCTGCTTCCTCCTCTCTCTGCCTGCTCTCTGCCTACTTGTGTTCTCTCTCTCTGTCAAATAAATAAATAAAATGTTTTTTAAAAATGAAAGAATACCTTTAAAAAAAAAAAAACAGTTGTTGATATGCTGAGCTGCAGAGACAACTTCTGCGACTCCCTTGGTCTGCCAGGGGCTCCAATGTACCCTTACTCCCTTGTGACCCTCCTCTGCCTGGTGGCCCTATGCACGCATGTTGCTGGTCCTTCCTTTACAGGTGGAGGTACCAAGTGACTCCTGGTTACTAGGGACAGAATTTTCCAAGAGGAGCACTGCTGAATGCCTTTAGATAAGGGACTCAAAGAGAAGCCATTTGTGATGACACCTGGCTCACTGTGGGCCTCATAAACAGCAGGATGGCCTGGCATTACAACTCCACTTGAAAGGGATTGGGACCTGGGTCTTGACAAGGGCAGGGGGGGGGGTGAAACAGGTCAATATTTTGTATAATTCATTTATTTTGACTGTAGTACCTTTCAATTTGTGGAGTTAATATTCTCCCCTCTAATGGGTCAGGAAAATAATTTTCGATGTGGTTAGATGAGGGTTCACCTGTGATGTCTGACACCATGCCAGATGGTTTCATGCAACTTTTAAAAAAAAGTTCAACGGACCCCACCACCCCTTTTATTTATTTATTTATTCATTCGTTTTTATTTATTCATTCATTTATTTGACAGAGATCACAAATAGGCAGAGAGGAGGAAGCAGGCCCCCCACTGAGCAGAGAGCCCGATGCGGGCCTCCATCGATCCCAGGACCCTGAGATCATGACCTGAGCAGAAGGCAGAGGCTTTAACCCACTGAGCCATCCAGGCACCCTCACCACCCTTTCCTTGAAAAAACTAATGGTTGAACTTGGCTAGAGCTATTCTCTGCCACTCACTCAGGTTAGGGAAGCCTTACCCTTTTAGGTACCGTGGCCCATACCACCTGAATCGGGGGAGAACTCTCACAGCTGATGAGGAGCAGTGTTGGGATTCAGGCCCTGTGTTACCACACCTGTGTACTCACATGGGGGTTGGCCACCACTTTTCATACGGAGCGCTGATCAAGATTGGGTGGCGCCTTGGTCCTGTCTTGGCCACGCCTCTCCTGGGCATCTGTGTGGCTTAGGAGTATTCATCTCACCCCCTTTGTGAGGCTGTCCTGTGCTCCCCAGACCTGGGTACAGTCCAAATAGGAGAGCAGGTCTCCCCGCCAGTCAGGGCATGCAAGCTGGTCTTGGGGGAAGGGGGTGGAGAGTGAGGGGTAAGGTGGCGTAGGAAGAATCAAGGAGAAGGGTTTTTAAAGTGAGCAGAGGCAGGAAGCAGTGAACCTGAGGAGCAGTTATGTGGTGGTCCTGATGGGTGGGGAGCGTTTCTGCTGTGCCTTGGCCCCCAGAAGCCCTCAGCTGTATCTGGAGACCATCTTAACAGGCATGGTAGGGCGCTGGGGAACAAGTGATGTGGAAGAACTACTCTGGGAGGGGCGGGCAGAGGGGAGTAGTACCCACTTGACCCCCACCCAAGCTGGCAACACCGAAGGTCGTGGACACGGCCTGGCACTGGCTCTCAGGAGTAAGTAGGTACTGGCCGAGTGACTCCTGATTCCCGTTCTGGTCTGCAGGACTAAACCTTGTGTGCTGGGCGCCAGTATCAGGCCCTGTATCAGGCCCCAGTTCCCTCACATCTCAGTGGCCCCCTGAGGCAGAAAGCCAGAACAGTCTGGAGGGGCTGTCCCTCAGAGCTGTATGACATGAGGCCAGTGAGTATCCCCCGGAGCCTCTTTGCTTTTCTGTGAAGGAGGATAGTACTGGGCACCTGGGTAGTGCTCACAGCCCCCTGCTTCTCGGGGACTATTACTGCTGGCCCTCAGATGAGGCTGAGATGAGAGACTTGTCAGGGCCTACCAGCAGGCCGGGTCCTGAGGCCATCTTCCTACCTCTGGGGAGAGGGTGGAAAGCAGATGGCACAGGTCCCACTGGAGAAGCGGTCCAGGCGAACAGGACAGTGAGGGACCCGGGATGTGCCCCAGCCAGGCTAGGGATGAGAACCCTCTGTTCACAGAGTGGGGAGATAACCCATTCCGGGTTGCATGGGATATCCGTTTTGACCCTGAGTTCTCCAGGGCTGAGGGGCTCAGGGAGCGACACTTGGGTGGCGGCACAGCCCTTCCCGTACCCGCTGCCTCTCAGGCCTGGGCACGTGGAGATGGACAGGGCTTAAGCATTTGCTCAGCTCTACCCTCAGGACAGTTCCCTGCCTCACGGCAGCACAGCTAAAGCAGGCCCTCCAGTCTCCCAGGCTGGGCGCAGGGTGCGGGGGAGCGCTGACAGTGAGGGCCTGGTACTGGGTCCTGGTGTGTGTTCTCAGTTTCCCCACGCTGTGCCATGGGAAGAACTAGCGACCATGCAGACACAGAAATGCCTGTACAAGCTCAAGCCAGGGCCCTTCCTTCGGCCTGCCTCAGCTATGGAGAGGAGTCTTGTCTGCTTGAGAAGGGTTCTTACGTCTGCATCTCCCCACACAGCTTCCACAGCACGGCACCTGTACCTCCGGGGTGGTGCTGGGGTTGGCTCCATGACCAAGATCTACGGGGGACGGCAGAGAAACGGGGTCATGCCCAGCCACTTCAGCAGAGGCTCTAAGAGCGTGGCCCGCAGGGTCCTCCAAGCCCTAGAGGGGCTGAAAATGGTGGAAAAGGACCAAGATGGGTAAGCAGGGGCGGGCCGGGGGGATGAGGAGACTTGGGGGTCAGATCACCTGTAATGAGGTTCTCTAGAACCACCCTTCCCCCATGTGGGGAGGTGCCAGGTCTGTTCTGCAGAAAAGCGAACAGTGAGGGTCCTCACCTCGACCTCTCTGGCTGACTACCTCAAGCTCCAGGAAGGTAATTTAGCGACTGTCCGCTTTCATTAGCCTGCTCGTTAACTTTTCCCAATTGATTTTTCGGGGCTTTGGATCTAATGCTTGCACAGACAACACCCCGGCAGCTCCCAGGGGGGCTCCCACTCCTACCTCTAGCTCGTTAGAATGCAGCTGACTGGGGCCCTCAGTGGGACTCTGCTGGTGACATGTGGTCCCGTGGCCAGGTGCCTTGGGAAGCCTGGCTCACATCTAGGAGGGGCCTGGCAGTGACGGCTGAGAGCCTGCACTCATGGGGCGCTGCGTGACTCTTATCTCATAGGGGCCGCAAACTGACACCTCAGGGACAGAGAGATCTGGACAGAATCGCTGGACAGGTGAGGCCTAGGTGTGGGCCAGGGCTGGGTCCTTTAGTCACTGCCCCCAGGGAATTTCAGAGCCTGGGCTTTGTTTGTTAGATCAGTTTCCTACCCTGGAAGGCACAGCCCAGGCTGGCAGGGGTCAGAAGAGTGCCACCCAGGGTGGGGAGTGGGGGCAGGAAAAGGAACATTTCTGACGTTCTGTTAGAGCTGGTTGGAAATGTGGGTGCCAGGGTGAAGGGACCCCAGGCCTGGGGTGCAGCTGGCCTTGTTTCTTGTGCAGGATCTATTCCTGCACACACAGCTCCCTCTTCCCAGGTCAGCCTTCTTAGGATTCTGGCTTCACTGTTCCTCTTATTCTTCGTGCTCACTGAGCACCAGATGGGATGGCTGTGAAGAGGGGGAGGCAGGCCAGCTCAGAACTCTGGTCTCCATCAAGATGACTGGCTGGCCGGACACCTTGGGGCAGAGTCTATTTGCCTGGAGCCAGTCCCCCATCTGTAGCGAGGGCTCAGTGAGCTACCATGGTGAGAGCCCCCAGGGCCAGGCATAAATCCATTGTTGGTTTTCTTTATGTATCATTGACTCAGGCCTCCTAGGAGCTTTAGAGAGGGCTTAGTCACTTAGGGAGCAAAAAAGAATAGAAGGTGTCAGCCTCCTGGGCGGGCCTGCAAGTTGCTGGTGAACTTCCAGGGCAGGGCAGAGCCTGGCATGGACATTAGTGTGGGTGACAGGACAGTGGGCGATGGAATCCCACTTCCTTTCCTTCGGTACCAGTTGGTGCTTCTGTAAAATGGGGACATGCCTGAGGTTGTAGGGATCAGGTGAACACGCATCAGGCCACAACTCCAGTTGCTTGGTGGCCCTGGGGTAGTGGGTGGCTGCTCGAAGTGCGGGAACACTGACCTCATGGCTGATCCTAATTACTTTCCCATTTCTTCCCACAGGTGGCAGCTGCCAACAAGAAGCATTAGAACAAATGCTGGGTTAATAAATTGCCTCATTCGTAATCTTGGTCTGGGTCTCTCGAGTGACTGTTCCCCTTCCACTGGGGGATGTGAGAAAGGAGTGCTGCATGGGGCTTCTTCCCTCATGAAAGGGAGGCCCCTGCCCCTGCGGAGCTGTGGCACTAATAGCCACTAAAGCCTGAGGCACAGCCTTCCCAGTTAAAGTAGTTCTGCCCCTAGTGGGCCCAATGCCTCAGCTGGGCTGGTGGTTGGGTGGCGCCGGGACCTGGAGGCTCTTGTCCTCCGCCCCACCCCCGCCCCCCCATCCTGCTTTTGCAATTCTCAGTAAGAAACTGAAAGTGGCTTTTGAAGCAGTGGCCCCAGGAAGGGCAGGTGGCTTCTTCCTTGAAGGAGGTTGACTGGGACAGCCAGCCTGTACTCCTGGTGGTTGAGTGTTCCTGGTGTCCACCTTTTGGAGCTAGTTGTCCCTCCCTGGAGTTGGGGTGGGATGCCACTTCCCATGCCCACCACCACCCAGAGGGCACAGGGGGCTCCTGCACCACTTCTCTCTCTGGTCCTGCATGGTGATTGGCTCTTGGTGTGAATGGGGCAGGACCTCTGAAGGGCTCCCAGTGGGCATGTGCCAGACCCCAGAAAGCTGAGCCTTTAGAAATGGCCCCTTGCAACCAAACACACACCAATACTGAGATGCTGACCCTGAGCTGGCTTGGCCATCTCCAGATTTCCCCCAGCCCAGGTTATTGGAACCCTTTGACTTCCAGCTCTGACCCTAGTTCTGTGCGATTCTGAGCAATTTATTCCTCCTCTGAGCCCTGCAGTCCTTGTCTGTATCACTCCTAAGGGATCTGCAGAGTTCTGGTGTAGATAGTGCCTTGGCTCAGCAGCACACCAAGCTTATGATCTTTTACTTGGTGTTCAGGATGGAAAAAAAAATCAAACCTGAATCCCACATCTGGTGGGGAATGAAGCTATCGTCCTTCTCGGTAGGCTGGAGGAATTTCAGCCTACCATGTGCAAGGCATGTCCTAAATACTCAGTAGGCAAGGCAACCCTGCAGAGGTGCCAAAAAAGTACCCACATTTTGGGCATAGGGAAAGTAACAGGTTGGGTCGTCTGCCTATATACCACAACGAAGGGGTGACAACGCCAGAATTTGAACTCAGGCACTGGTCTCCAGCCATTGCAGCACGCTTTGGAAGTAAGGGAAATGGAAAAATGGCCCAAAGGGTTTCATGCCTGGGCATGGTCTTGAGCCAGTCACTCCCTGTTCTGGGCTCCAGTTTACTTTTTTTGTCAACTGAGGATGAGGACGTGTCTTGGAGTAGATGTGAGAACACAATGAAGGCAGGCCCAGTACCTGGGTGGCACACGTGGCGCCAGCCTAGCGTGTTAGCTGAGGGGCCTGCCAGCCTGGCCTGAGGGCCTGAAGTCCAGCCTCTGCGGCCACTGGGGGGCAGTCAAGGGCCTGGAAACGGCATCCTCGAGGAGGGAGAACTCTGGGCTGCAGTATCTGCGCCTCAGGTTTCTTCCGGAGAGTGTGGGGACTGTAGAGCGGTCTTCCTCTTTACATGAGGAAGTAAAGCGCGGAGGGGTTGGTGTCCTATACAGCAGGGGTCACAACAGAACACCTAAGTCCCCGATGGGAGGGGAAGGGGCAAAGGCCCCAAGACCAGAGAACGGGAACTGTCTTTCTTGCAGCTTCGCAATGGGGACAAGGTGATTGAGGGGCCCAGACAACCAGTCGGGTGACAGACCTGAGATTCAAACACAGGAATCCTGAACTCTTGAGGCCCATAATCCTCTGTGTGCGTGACAGTTGCAGTTCTTAATTATGAAATGCTTCAAGCATGCGAAACAGTATACCTATTACTGTAAGAGAGACCCATGGACCCCCTGCCCAGTTTAAGAAGTAAAACCAGACCTAAACCTAAGCCGGTCAAACT